>JAQIYB010000031.1:0-20669 GCA_034699325.1 Oribatida sp. Gr-Ori-00743 | reverse complement strand
CAAACTGACGTCGATAAAGGTTTAGCCGACGATCAGGTGAAGAGGTATCAGGAAAAATATGGTCCAAACGGTAAGTCTTCTCTCCTTTTGTTTCTAATCAAAGAACTCCTCTTTCGCTTCAATCAAATTAATTATTATCTCATTTGATATTCAATTAATTGATTCAATTTTCTATTCTCTACAGAATTGCCGGCAGAAGAAGGTATGTCTTCAGTTATCATTACTTCAGACCAATCTATTTGTTTGGTTTTGCGGTTAAATTGATTTTGATTTTGATTTGTGTCCACTCTTCAGGCAAATCGATTTGGCAATTAGTTATCGAGCAATTCGATGATCTTTTAGTCAAAATTTTATTATTAGCCGCTATTATCTCATTCGTGAGTTTCGCCACAATTTCCTCTTTTATTGTATTATTCATTGATTTTCTCAACAAATCCATAGATTTTAGCCTTTTTTGAAGAAAATGAAGATTCGGTGACGGCTTTTGTCGAACCGTTTGTTATATTACTTATTCTAATCGCAAACGCAGTGGTAGGGGTTTGGCAGGTATTCCCTCAAATGCTTCGTATTTTCCTTTTATTTCAAATTAATTTGATTCAAATTTAAGGAAAGGAACGCCGAAAGTGCTATCGAAGCCCTCAAAGAGTATGAACCAGAAATGGGAAAAGTTATCCGTCAGGACAAAGCGGGCGTACAGAAGATCAGAGCCAAAGAGATAGTGCCGGGAGATATCGTTGAAGTGTCTGTCGGTGACAAAGTTCCCGCAGACATACGACTTATCAAAATTCTGTCCACAACTCTTCGCGTCGATCAATCGATTCTCACCGGAGAGTCTGTTTCAGTCATTAAACACTCGGATGTGATTCCCGATCCCAGAGCTGTCAATCAGGACAAGAAAAATATTCTGTTTTCGGTAAATATAATTAAAGCTTTAATATAATCACTAATAAAATAACGGTTTTAAGGGCACAAACATTGCTGCGGGAAAAGCTATGGGTGTTGTAATCGGCACCGGTTTAGAGACAGCCATCGGTAAAATCAGGACTGAAATGGTCGAAACAGAAGAAGTGAAGACTCCTCTTCAGCAAAAGTTGGATGAATTCGGTGAACAGTTATCTAAAGTTATTTCTGTGATTTGCGTCGCCGTTTGGGCCATAAATATTGGTCACTTCAATGACCCCGCACATGGAGGCTCCTGGATTAAGGGTGCCATCTACTACTTCAAGATCGCCGTCGCTCTCGCGGTGGCAGCCATTCCTGAAGGTCTGCCCGCTGTGATCACCACTTGTTTGGCTTTAGGTACGCGTCGAATGGCTAAGAAGAATGCAATCGTCAGGTCTTTGCCTTCAGTTGAAACCCTCGGTTGCACTTCAGTTATCTGTTCGGATAAAACGGGAACTCTTACCACAAATCAGATGTCTGTCAGTCGAGTAAGTCTTCAAAATTTCTATAATTTTTTTGAACAAATTATTAATGGTTTGTCGAAAACAACAGTTCTTTGTACTGAATAGCGCAGAGGGCAGTGATATTGAGTTCAACGAATTTGAAGTCACCGGTTCTACATATGAGCCAATCGGTGAGGTCTTCCTCAAAGGCAATAAAGCGAAATGTTCTGAATATGAGACACTCTTCGAATTGGCCACAATCTGTTCGATGTGTAACGACTCGAGTATTGATTTCAATGAATACAAACAACAGTTCGAGAAAGTGGGCGAAGCGACTGAAACCGCTCTCATTGTTTTGGCCGAAAAGATGAATCCCTGGAATTTTGAGAAGAGAGGACTGAATAGACGCGACGCCGCACTTATCGTCAACCAAAACATTAAGAATATGTGGAGAAAGGAATTCACGTTAGAGTTCTCTCGCGACAGGAAATCTATGAGCAGTTACTGTGTGCCCAAACAGGCCGTCAAATTAGGCTCTGGACCTAAAATGTTCTGTAAAGGAGCGCCGGAAGGTTTGCTCGACCGATGCTCTCACGTTAGACTCGGCGATAAGAAGGTTCCAATGACTGCTAACCTCAAGAATAGAATTTTAGACATCACTCGTCAGTACGGCACCGGTCGCGACACATTGCGGTGTCTGGCTTTGGCCACTTTGGACAACCCTCCCCGACCCGATGAAATGGATTTAGTCGATTCCACAAAATTCGTCAATTATGAGGTCAGACTCCAAATTGTCATATATTTAATGCTACTTTACAGTAACTGTACTGTAACTGTACTAGGTCCTTCAATAAGTTTCTGTACTCATATAATTCAAATATTGGAAAGCAAATGATCTAGCTCAAATCTGTAAAGTGCATATTCAATAGTTATCCATCAAATTGTGGTTTACCATAATCACTATGATTTGAACAGGTTACAACTTTGCAAACCCACCTAGGTCATAGTGATTACCTGATAGGTTGACCTCATTTTATGGGTGGATATTGAAGTCGAAGAGTAATCACTGTCTTTAAAATACTGTCATTATTATAGACATTTAAAAATTAAGAAAACTTGCATAGATTACCTTGTTAATTGTTTTTACTTCAGCGGATATATATGTGTGACTCATAAAATTAACCCTGGTCAACCCTGGCAGCTCATATGCAACTCATATACAAAATTTCGTTCAATATTTAGGTTAATCTCACTTTTGTGGGTGTCGTTGGAATGTTGGATCCGCCCCGAAAAGAAGTTTTTGACTCAATTGTGCGGTGCAGAGCGGCCGGCATTCGTGTGATTGTGATTACCGGTGACAATAAGTCGACCGCTGAAGCCATTTGTCGACGAATTGGTGTTTTTGGCGAAGACGAAGACACGACAGGAAAATCGTTTTCTGGTCGAGAGTTCGATGATTTGCCACTCCATGAGCAGAGGAATGCCACCCGAAAAGCCCGACTTTTCTCTCGTGTAGAGCCCGCTCACAAAAGTAAAATCGTTGAGTTCTTGCAGGCGGACGGAGAGATCAGTGCAATGACTGGCGATGGTGTGAATGACGCGCCCGCTCTTAAAAAAGCAGAAATTGGTATCGCTATGGGTTCGGGAACTGCTGTCGCAAAATCTGCAGCGGAAATGGTTTTGGCGGATGACAACTTCTCATCAATTGTTTCGGCGGTAGAGGAGGGGCGCGCCATATATAACAATATGAAACAATTCATCCGATATCTGATTTCTTCAAACATCGGAGAAGTCGTGAGGTCTGACATCCCTTTCAATTCATTTATGGATTTATAATAATTGACAAATGTTTCAGTATATTCTTGACGGCAGCGCTCGGTCTACCGGAAGCTCTGATCCCTGTCCAACTTCTTTGGGTCAATTTGGTAACTGATGGTCTTCCGGCCACTGCCTTGGGTTTCAACCCGCCTGATCTGGACATTATGGAACGCCCGCCACGAAGAGCCAATGAACCACTTATCACCGGATGGCTGTTCTTCCGTTATATGGCGGTCGGAAGTATGAAATTCTATGCAATAATCAAATTTATTCTATATTTCAATCGATTCAATAGCATATGTGGGAGCGGCCACTGTAGGAGCAGCAGCATGGTGGTTTATGGTGGCTCCCGATGGACCTCATTTGACTTATTATCATTTGTCACATCATTTGCAATGCATTGGCGACGCGGAGAACTTCAAAGGCATTGATTGTAATATTTTCCACGACCCGCACCCCATGACAATGGCTCTGTCAGTACTCGTCACCATTGAAATGCTTAATGCGCTGAATAGGTCTGACTCTTAGCCTTTAATTTATTGATAGACTAATTGTTGTTTAAATAGTTTGTCAGAAAACCAGTCATTGGTAGCAATGCCCCCCTGGACTAACTTATGGCTGATCTCAGCGATGCTCCTCTCAATGACTCTTCACTTCATGATTCTCTACGTCGACATTCTTTCGGTAAGTTTTGTTGTTTTCATTGCAATCAATAGCTTTTAGTGAAGAATACGTGGGAAGTGACGCTTTACCCTTTCAGGTGGTCTTCTCTGTGTGTCCGTTGACAATAAACGAGTGGTGGGCCGTTCTGAAGATCTCATTGCCTGTAATATTATTAGACGAGACATTGAAATTCGTAGCAAGGAAGTTCATTGATGGTAACCGCCATTCCATGGAAATAATTTATTTGATAGGCTCTTGGGTTCTATACTTTGCCCTCTTGTCGTCCACTTCGAACGAATTGATTGAATTACATTTAACGAGTGTCACAACTCATTAATAGCTCCAACCCTTTAATATGTGTTACATTTCATTTGCAACTCTTTTCTGACATAACTCTAGAATTTATTTTAGTGTTGTTTCGCACAAAAGATAATCAAATTTGAGTTAATTTATTGGAAATAATTATAGAATTATAATAATATTGTTATTAATCTTTTGAGACAACACTAAAATTAGTGTCAAATTTTGTATAAATGCTTTTCTCTGTGATAAGACTTGTATTGATTTGTAATTCAAGTCCTGCTTCTGTTCCACTCCTCTCAACAACCAATCCTTTGACAATATTTCTAACCTTCCACTCAATTATAATCTGAGCGATGGATCTGATTATTGAATTACCGAAATGTCTTAATTTTTGTCGGAATTACTTTGAGTTTTGCTTATTATATGAGCGTAAGTATTACCCGTCAGCACATCGATTAACAAACATCTCATGAACGACATGTCCTCTCAATCATTGGACAACTGATTGTGTGTTCCCTTCCGTTTGACAATATTCTTAACATATGCAGTCTTAGACACAAATAAGTGGCGTTTAGTCTATATTTCTAATTACTATTTGTTGTATCACTTCTTTACAATTAATTGAAAATTAGTATTAATTTTTGTATACTTTTATTAAATGATTTGAAGAATAATTTTGAGCTCAACTCAAATCCAAATTAATATTTATATAACAGTTATTTTGAAAGAACTAACGATTTATACCTTTCTATTATTTAAATACAAAATACAGTAGACTTTTAACCATAGATATAGAGATAAGCTCTTAAGCGTCTGTCATATTCACACCAAATACTTGTTTATAAATGATTTTCCAAATAAACCCTTCGGAATATTAATCGATTGTAAAGCCATTGTGTAGTTCGGCATAGATTGGCATAGTTCAGCATAATTCAGCATAATTCAGCATGCTCACCTCAATTAGAATCATTTGAACTAAAGACCGAATCCTCTCAATTAATTGCCAGACATTGAGTACTAATTGATTGGTAAGTCTACTGAACTCACGATTAAATCAATTAATGATTTATAAGAACCGATTCTATATTCCATTTAACAAATATTTATGTCATTCACTTTGATTTGTATTCAAATTCTTGTGCTGTGCTATTTTGGGCCCATTTTTATGACTTTCATTTTCCGCAAAATTGCTTATCATTTAAATGGCTTTAAACGCATTTATTCTGAACGAAGTATTTATCTATTTATTTAACCATTAATTCTGAGCACAACTATTGTTAGGACTGATTTGTCGGCACAATTACTCACTATTTATGTTTTCTACTATTTTTAGGACCGAATAACTAACACTTATTTTTAAAGAATTAATTGCATGAATCGACTCTTTGTATATTTTTGAAGACTTCATTGCATGTAAGCACTGATTAATACAAATTTTATTTTATTATAAATCAAAACTTTGCTCTGATTATTGGCACAGCTTTTTATTCTGTCTTTATTTTTTCGTTCAACAGTTGCTCCGACAACGAAATCGAAGTAATTTAAGCAAACATTTTACGGCTAACTCTCAACCATAAGAACCATAAGAATTATACAAAAGTTTTAATATATTTATTGTGAGATTCACATCCAAATCAAAGTCTGGCCGAAAATGATTTCACAATTCATTTGATTACCATTTCCTCCGTTTGTTGAGACAATTATATAAACATTTGTTGATTTTCATACAATTCATTACTTTATTTATTATACCAAAAGTTAAGAATCGATAACTAGAGAGAGGTTTTCGATGTTAGTTATGTTTTTAGACTCTTTTAGAATTAAGTCCAGAGTTTGATTCGCTTCGAAGGACATCACCTGTGAAATGGTCTGCTCTTAAGTCACTACAGTTTAGGCGCTCTTTACAACACTCTCTAAGTCATACCTATCGGCGATCATATGTTATCTTTTCATTCGATGCATAACTTTATAGAAGAGTTTGTAATCCAAACGTTTGGATCCAAACATTTATTTACATAAAAACTTTTATTGTTTTTCAGGAATCGATTCGAGTGTCCAATGATTCGGTGGATTAAAACTGAATCGGTTTTGCATTAAATAGATTTTACCTCAAAATGTGATACAAAACCATCAGAAATAAAGCACCGAATTATCGACAGTCCTATCGCTTCCAATCTATTAGGTCTTACGTTCCCCCAATCACTGTATTAGTTATTTAATTATATAATTATTTTGGGAGTGATTTCGAAACCAAATGATATATTTCTTGGAATATAATATAGTTTTTAAAATAAAATTTATTAAAATTGGATTAAAATTAGTTATTTGTTGTTTCGATGTCTTAATTGTTTAGACTAAAAGAGTTAGAGAGTTATAAACTGTGTCACAATGTTATTCAATGATAATATTTTAATTTTCGGATAACCAGAATACAACACTTATACTAAAAGACAGTCTTATACCGTTTTTTAATAATATCTTTTAAATAAGCTGGATGAATTTTGAAATGTTTTCCATTAATATATAACTACTATGGATTGCATTGGGTATGCGTTAGAAAAAGGTATAAGAGAAACACCATGATGCAAAGTTAAATTCATTTTACTACAGAATTAAATGACAAATAGATTTTTGTTGGAAATGATAGATGTGGTGTAAAAGTGGGCAAGAGAGATTTTGAAAATAACCATGGTAACCGAGCAAATGAATTTAATTTGGATTGAATCTAATAACTCAAAAGTTACGAAAACTGTTGAAATAAGACAAATAAGTCAAAGAAAAACCATTGAAATTAATGTATTAAAGTCAATGGCATCCATCTCTCCCTTGGGTTTGAAAATTATTTCCTCGAATCTCTTTGATTTCATATTAGAATAGAATTTCTTATATTTAGAATACATATAATATTTTAGGTAATCCTCGATGGAAAGGGAGTATAGTAAAGGATAATCTATGAATTTAAATAATAGTTAAGTTAAAACACTTCCCATTATAGGCAACTCTATTGCAGTTATAAGAAAATTGTTAATCAGTTTGAATAATGGGTGCGAACGACAAAACTATATACTACATCCCTTAGGTAAATGTAGTGACAAATCTCTCAGAGGGGGGTATAGGGGTAGGTATGACGCAACGCCAGGACCTCGAAAAACGTTGTGTCTGTCCATAGATGTAATGTTAAACATTAACGAAAGTGAAAAAAGAAGTATTAAAGTGGAGACAAACGGAAATTTATTCCCAATTTTAATGTTATTTTAATTACAATTAAGAGACAATTCTTTGGTTAATTCAAATCATTAGGAATTCCAATGTCTTTAAAATGATTTTATAGAATACAAGAAATAATTAAATTATGAGTGAATTACAAGTAATTGTGTGTCTATTCAGTGCTATATCTTAATATTGTGTGCCTTTTCTTTGTGAATATTAAGGGTATGTTTCCACGAGAACTGCCGCTGACAGAGCTCGCACTCGAACTTATTCCGGTAGTAGTTATGGATCTGCATATGTCTCTGCAAATTGCGTTTAGCAGTGAATCCCTGGTGACAGATATGGCAGTGGAAACGCTGCTGACGTGTGTGGAACACTGATTGAACACTGAGTCTAGAATGGAGTGACTTCTTCGTCGAAGACTTTGATCTTCGCTTTTCTATAGAATAAACAAAAATTAAAAATGAGATCCTTTTGACTCAAATTCAAAAAAAAGTAATTCAAATAAAGGATTAAATCGTTTGAAATCAACAAAAAGTGTTTCCCACCCGAAGACGAAATTCTTAGAGAGTTCTGCGAATTACTGGTTCCCGGAATCGATGGAATTCCTGATGTGTCGTACGGACGAATCAGAGGATTCAGTGCTTCGTTTGACGTGTGGTTTAGGGCTGAGTCAGAGTTATAATCATTGGATAACGCCGTAGAGATTTGACACATCAGTCCTATCGGCTCCTCATATATATTAGGTTTGATATCTATGGACATAACGACTGAAATCTACGACTAATGGCAAACATCAATACATACCCTCTTCGTCTACCATGAGATTAGGGGCGGGTGAGGTCGAGAAGTGGTTAATACTATTACTTTCCTGAGTCTGTGTTTGAAATAAGTGTTTGAATCAAATCTAAACAAATGGATGAGAACTCACGTCTCCGGTGATCATCGATTGTTCGAGAAGTTTCGAGGGTTCGATGCCGTCCTCAGAAGCGCCCACACTCTCGTTATAAGTTCGGGAACCACTCAAATCAGTTGGAGTTCCCATTAATGACTGACCGCTCCCGTCTTCATCTGAATATTCACTGTAATCGTCGGTTGAATTAGAGTCGCGATTATTGTCTCCGTTATTGTCTTCCTCTTCTTCTTGTGGTTCGTTATTCTTATGGTTTTCATTTGAAGACAATCTCTTTCGATGTCTCCTACGCTTTCGCTTTCTGGAGATAGTAGTGGCGGCGGTCGACCCCTCATCTCTTCTGTCGATATCCATAAGTCCTTTAATTCTGAGCGACTCACCCGACTTGAGGACAGACTCGAGCTGTTGCTGACCGACAGTCACTTCTCCTCTATATATGAACTCAATTATAGCTCTGAGATCAGTGATCGCAATGTCTTTGAGATAAACGATCGGATAATTTGGCCAATGATTTGACATTTGCTCGAAAACAGATTTGAAGAACGAAGAGGACGCGGACAGAATCATTCGGTGAGCCTTCACTGTGTGCCCCTCACCGCACATAAGAGCGCAGTCAGTCATCGACTCGTCTTTGAACATACGGTCGAAGACATCGATAATATCCGAGCGATGGTTAGACCGACGGAGACAATAGGCCTGAGTGTCACCCATTGAACGGATTATCTCTGAGTTGTGAACTGAATAGTGTTTTAATTGATTGCCTTTCAATACGTAGTAAACGAGCATAAAATCACTCTTCACTTAAACCAATTGTCAAACGAAATGTCAAAATCTTTTGTGTTTAAGACTTTACTCAAGACTTCAATCAAAACATTTGATTTGCCTTTTCTTCCATTGATTTCATTGAAAGCTTTCAAAGAAAACTCAAAAATGTTTTCAATTTATGTCTCTTTGGCTTAAAAATCAATCGAAGGGTTCGTTAAATGTTTGCGTTTTCTATGAAACATTGTATTAACCGTTATATGAATCGTTCACAAACTAAGTAATTAATTTTCAATGAATGCGTAAAAATAACAGTATTTGTGAACTAAATATCGTCTATTTGTTGCCATCAAAGCCTTCAAAATATTTTGTTTTGATTGCGTTTTCACTCCACAGATGTTTGGCTTTAAATGATTAAAATTAATTGATTTCATTGATTCTGAGATCAATTGGTTGATGTCTACAAATAGTAAGTCAATATTTTTGACATTTGAGCTCAAATTTTCGTACAGTTTTTAAAATGACGTAAAAAGTGTTTTAATGGGAAACCCTTTTTTTGAAGGTTTGTAATTCAATTGAAGTGATGTCCAGAAACGGCATTTACGGCACTCAATACGACAGATATGTGGAGCGATACGACGACTCGACTCTGTCTAAAATGCAATTACATTATTGGCAGACAAAACAGACATTTCTCAGTAAATTGAAGCGTAAAGAAGATGACTGTATCGTCGCCTCCGACGCCGAACTCGACGCCAAACTAGAGGTTTGTCTTAATATCTAATAAATAATGTAAATTAATAGTAATTTAACGAATCAGTTGTTGCGGTCGATCGACGAGTCGTGTCAGAACCTGATTTTAGTGGTCGAGGGTTATCAGGACAGAATTTGCGGTCTCGCTCATGAAGAGAGTGCCGCGGGCAGATTCCTTAAGGAATGCGCCAAATTAGATAAAACCCGCGCCGGAAAGATGATGTCGGCGTCGGGCAAAACCCTATGTTATAGCGCACAGCAACGCATTCAACTGAGGAATCCTTTGGTTAGACTCTATCAAGAAGTGGAAACATTCCAATACAGAGCTGTGGCCGACACTATGCTTACCGTAGAGAAGATGGAAAAGGCGAGGACTGCTTACAGAGCGGCTCTTCTCTGGATGAAGGATGTGTCGGAGAAGTTGGATCCGGACACATATAAACAGTTGGAAAAGTTTAGGAAAGTCCAGAGTCATGTCCGCAAAACTAAAGTCAGATTCGATAAACTGAAAGTCGATTGCATTCAGAAAATCGATTTATTGAGTGCCAGTCGTTGTAATATGTATTCACACGCTTTGGTCGGATACCAAAACGCTTTGCTTAATTTCTGGGGAAAGACCTCCAAGACTATGTCAGCGGTGGCCGAAAGCTTTAAAGGATATCAATATTACGAATTCACAACACTTAAGGAATTGGCCGAAACCAGTAAGAAATTGGCCGAACAAACCTCTAATTGTGAAGACATCCGCAAAATTTTTGATGACACAGAAGACGACGACGACAAGGATCGGCTCATATTCTTTGAGGCCGACTATAGGGACGAAGACATCAATAAAACAGGAAATAAAGTCAACAAAAAGAACAAAAGTGCGGCAAAACTTTCTTCGAAATCTATTCAGAATATTCCAAAGAATTCAAATCAAAAGAGTGGTTCCAATGAATCAAAAGCTAACAATTCATTACTTGATCTCAATTTTGATCAAAAAGTGGAAAATAATTTGATTAAAAACAATTCCCAACAGAATAATCAAAACACAGATATTCTTACTTCAAATGAAGACAAATTGGATGACTTGACTCTTCTCAATGAGATTCTGAACGCCCCCAACACACCTGTTTTGGGGACGGCGGAGGGCATTAAAGCAGGTGCTGACTGCAGCGGTGCATATATGCCGAGTCAGTTGATTGACTTAAACGCTTTCAATCATACAATGAATTCAATGACGGCTTCGATCTCTAAAAGTGAAAAAAGCCAACAAATCAACAAAAAAATCAGTTTTAACGCCAATAAAGAAAAGGTATTCAATCGATTCGACACTTAATTTGATTTATTTCTGATATATTTCTCTTATTAGACTTCAAAGAAAACTGAAGATATTTCATCCTGGTTTAATCTCTTCGCTGATTTGGACCCTTTGGCTAATCCGGACGCTATTGGAAAGAAAGATCAAATGGATGACAGGAACTGTTGAACGAACCTCAACCCTATTGAATATGATTCCAATTTTCTCATTAATGTATTGATACAAAACTGCATTTCTTTTAATATGTAAAACCTCTCAAATCTAGTCCTTAATTAAGTCATTTGTTTCTCAAATATCGCTATATTTTCGTTTATTATTAAAACGTTCAAAAGCGAGATCTGAATAGAAGGGCGTCCCCTCACAGTGGGCATTCATTACAACTCACCATTGACCGCCATTTTATCAAAGTGCTGAATAACGTTGGATTAGGAAATAATTGGTTTTAAAACACTTTTAATGTTAGAAATCATTAGAAAGTATTGTGTTTTACATTCAATACAACATTTAATAAAACATTTAATCAATGGTCGCTTCAAAGCACTGGTTCTCAGTGTTGTCATAATCGCAAACATTAAACGCCAATAAATGCTGTCCTCAATAGCCGGTTGTATCTGAAGAATGGTTGGCCGGTCTATCGGTGTCTATTTGGACCTTTCTCTCATCTTCCTGCGCTTTCGCTTTAGTCTTCGCATACGCTTCTTCCTCCACTAAAAGAATTACTTCCATTAAAACAATAATTCATTAATTACTTCAATGCTCTGAACCTTTGCTCTCATATTTGAGACGATACGACCGAAGTTAAGACAATTTAGACCAGAATTGGATTCACTTTAACTTCAGTACAATTACTGAAGCGCTTTATGAAAGCAATGCAAACAATACCTAAACGGAAAGGGAAATAATCTCTCAAATGATTAGATATTAGGTTCATTCAAAAAGTATGTCAACATTTAACATACTTTTTAACTTTTTCTGAGAAATATTTTTATTTTTTAATGACTTTATTAATAAATTGATTGAAACAAACATTTGATTTAAAATGATCACAAAATCGGTTATTATTTAAATCTATAATATTTAATAAATCTTATATTTGTTTATTTGAACCGATGACTGACCAAATTGGACGTACTTTCGGCGCCAACTCTAACATAAAAGTCATGTGAAGTTGTGATGCAATGGATATCTTCAGCCAATTGTTTGCATTCAAATTGAATGTTATTTTTGCGCTATTTTTTGACTCAAATCATTGATTTATGTTTACTTTGAGTTAATTATTGTTTTATTGATTTAATTGTTTGTTCACTAATAATACAAAAATGTCGAAACCGATCGGCATTTCTCGAGTCCGTCGGAAACGGGTGTCAAATGTTAAGAATCAAAATAAAAGTGTTTTGAAGAACAAATCCAATGAAAACAAAAGTATTTCCGATTTGTTCTCTGATTTTGATTTATCGGACATTAAAGTCGACATCACTTTCGGTAATAATTCATTTAAATCTACAAAAAGTCTTCTGAATTCAACTGATGTCTCAATTGGTGCCACAAATGAGTCAAATATTTTGCATTCATTCTCAACAAAATCATTGGTCAATGTCTTGGATTTGAAAGAAATTGAGACAAATGTTAACCAAAGAACTTCTTTCAGATTATCGGAAGATGATTCGAATATCGGTAAAGATATCACTTCTATGGCACCGAACAATGCAAACAAACGAAAGAGTAGTTCTCTCTTCGATGACTTAGATTTGAGTGATTTGAATGTCGACACTTCCGTCACTTCATTCCAGAGCTCTCGAAAAGTGGTTCGAACTGAGGATAAGGTAATGTGTTGTCCTGACTGTCCACCAAATCTGAGTAATAAAGAAAACGATACTAATTGTGATAATACAAAAAGAAAATCTACTGATTCTGCAAAGAGTTGTGATTTTGCGAAACCCCTCCAAAGTTTCAATAATCTGCGCCTTTCGGCCAATGAATCGATTCAATCGACATTAGACCCGAATGTGAATCAGAGGATTATTCCGCTTACTTCTGAAATCTTCGATTGTTATTCAAATTTGGATTCTTTTCCTCAAAACATAAAACAAGAGAAGGACTCGACTATTGATAAAAGTATTTTAAATTCAATCAATCCTTTAGTTTGTATTGAAAAAGCGGTGGAATCTACTCATAACGATGTGTTTCCAGTGGTTTCCAAAACTACCGTCTCTTCAATAAATGTTAATTCACTGAAAGTTTGTGAAAGTAATTCAAAGGATTTATCGAAAAAACTGCGAAATATTTTTAAAGACTTTGATTTAAATGACATTAAACTAAACGATTCGTTCAATTCATTTGAAAACGTGAGTAAAATCTTCAAAAAAAGACATTTGAGTGAAAAGAGTTTATCAAAACAAGAAGATTATTCCCTATTCTTCTCAATTGATTCAAAGTCTTGTAACTCGTATTCAATACCAGAAATCGCCAGAAAGACAATTGTTTCCAATATCTTCGAGGATTTGGATTTTAGTGATATTAAGTTCAATGAATCAAATGCTTCATTTCGTAACTCGAGGACAGCCTATCAATCATTAGATTCAACCGACAATATTAACAATAAGACGAGAATCGATTGGAATGATTTGAACGAACTTTTCAACCAATCTTTTAGTGATTCACAAGATTTTAAGACCAGTTCTCCCAAACCGAAGACAAGTTCTCCAAAAATTAGTACAAATTCATCAAAACTTAAGTCTAGTTCACCAAAACCTGAATCAAAATCACAAGAAATTGATTTCTCTTTTGAAATCGACGACGAATTCTTCGACAGTTGTATTGAAAAAACAGAACAAGAATTGGTTTCCACTGAAAATACCAAAGACTCAAATGTAGTGAAAGCGGAAAACGATTCGGTCGATAGTTTTGACTCTTTACACGACATCTCTTTTAGTCTTAGAAGTGATTTTGCGACTCATAATGAACTCACATCTCAAGAGTTCTTCTCTCAATTGGTTGAAGATCAGGACAATATTGGGAACCAATCATTTATGGGTTTCCGTTCTGGTAATGGACAACCCATTCATTTAAGTGAAGAACAAATATCATCGGCTAAACTTATTTTTAAAGACATTGAGGAATGGCTTCTCAAAGAAATCACTGAAAGCAATACTGAATTTAGAGAATGTGGTAAAAGTGTGGACACTTATAGTCAAAAGTTTGTGTCGGATGTTGGGAACAGCCGTCAAACCATTGTCTCTAAATTGAATAATTTATTAGAAAACGAGTCGATCGAAAGTTTCGCTCAAATAATGAGTTCAACGTTTGATAACTGAATGTAATTTAATTTGTTTTGAATTATAATAACATTTTATTATTGCAATAAAAATGATTCATTCATTGCATTAAAATATTTGTTTTGAGGAAAAATATAGGAAATTAGTCTCATTTTAAGTGAATTAATCAATAAATGTTCTAATTTTCCAATTGTTTGCTGAAAATAAACTTATTTTGTTTTTTAATTTATCGATTAAAGAGAAAACCCAGACTTTAAGCCGCAGTTGTTCTCTATTGCCGTCTATTAGTTGTAAGTGTATAACACTTTTCTTACAAATATCAGACAATTAAACTAGATCATTTTTTAGAGACCATATTAAATGCCTCCCAAATTGGGGGGAATCCCAATCATCAGTATTTGGGAGATCACATCTTTATCGACAATAGTTTATAATCAATGATTTGATTTGTAAACAAATTTTATTTGAATGTCGTTTTATTCTCGTTTCAAATCTAATTTAATTAAAATCTAATTCGAGTCCATATTTGACACTTCTTTGAATATTAAAATAATTGTTGCATGATACATTATCCCCCAACCACTGTATTGGTGAATGGGGACCCATTGGGGAGGGGTTTAATATGTCTCAGTTTATCTGAATTTCCAAAATATCATTTGAATGACTCATTTCAACAATTTTTTCATTTCGATGAAAACGAGTCTTATTTTTGGCTTCAAATCTGAGTTTAATTTGTAGGGAAATAATGGACCCAAAAGTGGTCTAATTTTTGTGAATCTATTCTCAAACTATTTTTTCGGTCAAAAATAAAACTCATTTATCGATAATCGAAAACATTAAATATCGAGAGTTGTGATGAATGCACTCATTATAGACAACAGCTATACCACAGGTATCGCACTTTAAAGTGGTTATCAAAAGGATTAATTTTGGCCAAACATATTGGAGGACCTGGTGGTAGAGGAGGAAGTCAAGTGTTGAAAAGTCGAATAAAAAGGGGTTTAATGGAAGTTTAGCCGCTAGAGGGCGTCAAATCCGGTTTTTTACTTTATCTCTAGAAAGGGGCTAGGTGGAGAAATGAAACTTGGTACAGTCAGACCCGTCAATAAGGGTATCGGATTTAAGAGAAAACCTGAGAAAAGAGACAGATTTTTTATGCACGGATCGCTTCTATTGCGCCTTTATTAGTACCCGTTATTAAGGGAAAACCGGAGATAAGAGACTAACTTCGGCCGCACCGACCGTTCTCTTATCAACGGGTCCGACTGTATATAACTATTCTAGATAATTTACGATGGGATGATCACCATCGGCCGCCATCTTGAATTTTTAAAATTGCCTTTAAAAATACGAGAATTTTCACCTCCATTACAACTTTTTTAGTCATTTGCTCAAAGGCAGTATTTTATGGCCTGGTCAAATGGGCAAGTGTGCCAAATGGCTTTAATATTCTTCTAGGTAAAATCAAATATGGCGGCCATTTTGATTTTTCGAGGTTCATAAAATAAATAAATTGATCTCAGATATTGGCCCAACCTTACAGTCTTAGACTATTAGTAATAGTCTTATATACGTATAGCCGTTGTAACAGTGATTTGCCCTTGCCTCCCCCACGTCCAATGTGACTGAAAAGTCCTGAGTGAGGACAACATTATAATCCAATTTTTTATTGAAACAAATGATTGGTTAACGCGTGATATGTGTACAACACTTATACAGTAACTGAACGCATGCGTAGTATTGTGTGTGGCGTTTATGTTATCATTTTTGCTATTATTTCTTGACTTTTAGCTCAACACTAATCGACTTATTTATGTGATTTTAAATATGTTTTAATTTATTTTTTCTAATTCTTTATAAAATTGTGAATTATTTAATTTTATAGAGAAAGTGATAAATAATTGCCAATCAATTGAATGAGAAGATGAAAATGGTTTTAACTCAACGCCAGCGCGAAGAGCTGAACGGTGCGATTGCAGACTATTTGTATACAAATGGATTCACCGATGCTTTCGATGCTTTCAAAAGAGAAGCAAAACTGCCCAACGATTTGGACCGATCCCAGTCCGGAATGTTAGAGAAGAAGTGGACCTCGGTCATAAGACTAGTGAAAAAGATAACTGAATTGGAAGAGAAACTCAGAGAAGTAGAGAAAGAATACATTTCCGGCGCTCCGATGCGCGACAAACGGTCGCCCACTGAATGGATTCCTCGACCTCCGGAAAGATTTGCACTTCAGGGTCACAGAGCGCCCGTCAATAGAGTCCTATTCCATCCGATTATAGTCTGTTTTGTGTCGGCCTCAGAAGACGCCACTATTAAGGTCTGGGACTATGAAACTGGTGATTACGAGCGCACCCTTAAGGGTCACACAGATTCTGTTCAGGACATAGCCTTCAATTCAAACGGCAAACTACTCGCCAGTAGTTCCGCAGATATGACTATAAAGTTATGGGACTTTCAGAGCGACTATATTTGCGTTAAGACTCTCTATGGACACGACCACAACGTTTCGTCCGTAACTTTCCTGCCGGCGGGCGACCACTTAGTCTCTTGCAGTCGAGACAAAACCGTTAAAATGTGGGAAGTCATGAGTGGTTACTGTATAAAAACCTTTTCCGGACACAGAGATTGGGTTCGAATGGTCAGAGTTCATAAAGACGGAGCTTTAATGGCCACCTGTTCTAAAGATCACGTATGTCCTCCACTTTCTATACGATAGCCATTAGTTTAAGTGTTTGTAATTGTTTTAGACTATAATCGTTTGGACACTCAGTACTAACGAACACATTGTGTCCAACGGAGACATTAAAGCAACTCTTAAAGATCACGACCACACCGTTGAGTGCATTGCATGGGCACCCGACACGGCCTCTAATTCTGTTAATGAAGCCTCTGATGAAGTGAGTAATTAATGCCATCCATTCATAACTAATCGATTGATATTCAGATGAAGCGAAATAATAAGCTTTTCGGTCCTTTTCTGGCGAGTGGTTCGCGCGATAAGACTATTAAAGTGTGGGACGTCTCTGTCGGTGTCTGTCTTTTCACTCTAATAGGACACGACAATTGGGTGCGAGGAGTTGCTTGGCATCCCGGCGGCAAATATATTATCAGTTGTTCCGATGACAAGACTATTAGAGTTTGGGATATATTGAATAAAAGACTAAACAAAACGTTGGAAAGCGCTCACTCCCACTTCTGTACCTCATTAGGTATGCCCTCCTATCGTTGATTCTCTGTTTAAACTAATTGATTGATTGTGGTCTAGACTTTCATCCGACGTCGCCTTATGTGGTGAGCGGTTCTGTCGATCAAACGGTAAAAGTATGGGAGTGTCGCTGATTGTAATTATTGTCTAAGAGTTTTCAATCAATTGCTTAAACCATAACTTGATTTCACAAATATATTAATTAATGATTTTCTAAAAACATTGTGTTTTCGCTTCGCCTCCGGTTTTGTTTAGATATAAATTTCATTAAACAACAAAATCTAATAAATTATTTAAATAATCGAAACATAAAATGAATTGTTTTAAAATAGATCTCATTATTAATATAAAGCGAATTCGCAAAGATTTTTATGCCATCGATTGATTGGAACCGCTTTTCACGATAAATATTTTGTACATAACTGAGACCTTACGATATGTACTATAAGTTATGTAAACAATTGATTTATAAAACTATATATTGAAATAAATAGAGACCTATAGACCTAATCCTATCCCTAAATGCATTACTGACCGCTTAAAAGCCATTATTTTTGTTGAAATACATTTTCAATGTTTAGTTTCACTTTTGACTGTAAAAAATTGAGATTTTATTTCTTTAAAATTAAATACTTTGTTGTAAACACTTTGATTGGAACTTATTTTAAATCATCTGTGTCATTCTTTGGCTCTAAACTGATTTGCAGACACTTATAAACCCATTTTAGATATGGTATAGCAATAGGTTCTCATTGATTGCAAGTTCGAAGTACTCGACTATTGTATCGATAGAAAAGTTGTTTGAATGTCATTAAGCTTTTGACAGCACTTCTAAAATCTTTGATGTCTTTGATTTCTATGACAACGCTATCGATTGGAAAGCATTTAAATTTATAAATAAATCATTAACTGAATAATGGAATGATTGCAAAGGAAACGGTCGATAATTAGTCGATTCAAACATCATTTGTGACCTCAAATCTGTTGTCCGACAATTTATAGGCAGAGATGGAAAGCGTCTCCACAACCACTCCATCGCATCCATTACCACATCAACAGTTCAGTTCACGAATTGCTTTCGCAAACAAAACCAATTCAGTCACTAAACTAAGGCTCAATAAAACTCAACAAAACTCATTGTCCAACAAAAAGAGCACAAGACTGCCACCAATTGCTAGATATGACGGTGTTTGCAGTCCTCCCACTTCTAGTGAAGGGATCAGATATTTTAATAGAAGTGCCGACAGTTCTAAAAGTTGTGACGAAATAGAAGCCAATAATTTGGATCCAAATCTTCGCGTAAAACAATTGGAGCGAAATATTAAGTTTGTGAGAGAGGACTGTCAACAGTTACTCGAGTCATTGCACCGGGAATTAGAAGATTTAAAAGTCAAAAATAGAGGTATTTATTCCAAAATTAAGATACAGTGCTTAGAGTTGGAGTTTATGACAGACCTAACGTTCCAATTGATAACAAACGGATCATTTACACCACAATTCACTAAATCATTAACTGAAGAACAGTTGGTTTTAATGCCTTTAATTAGAGGTAATTTTGTTTGCAATTTAAAATAAGATCAGATTTGTATTGAAACGACAGGTGCTTTGGAGCCACAAATTGGGGAATACATAATCAGATTAGAAAATGAAGTGAAGCGCCTCAGAATCGCTTTGGGAGATACACTCAGAAACAATCACTTACTGAAAGAAGAGCTGCAAAAACGAAAAGATGGGAAACAAAGTGCCGACGCATCCCATAAGTCATTGTCTTCGCCAACAATTAGAGAATTCAATAAAACATTTGAAGAGATAAACAAAATTTGTGAATCAAATCCAACCGAAAACACATTTAATTTGCCCCGAATTGCAAACAATATATCGAAAAACAATTAAAATATTATTTAAATCGGTTTTAAAGTCTTTTTGCAAATTCTTGCGACCAAAGCAGACAACTGTAACAAAGAATTGATTCCTTGAGCGATACGCATATGAGTTATTCCGATCTCTTTAATAAACTCTAGTTTCAGATATTCGGGTAATGGATATGTTTTGGTCACTCGAAACATGTTTGTAATGATGTCTTCGGGAGAGTAACCCATTTTGTGTAAGTTATGCATTACTTTCATCGCTTCGTCGATATTATTGTCCAAACAGTTCTTAAGAATGTCTTTGATATACAACGGGTGCGGTTCGTCACAAACTTTAAATACATTTTCACTGCTTATAAACCCGAAGCCGTCGGCCGTTGACTGTAAGTTATTGATGGCCTGACGCATATCTCCCTGTGCAGTGAATACCAAGGCTTCTATTCCTTCTTCATTATACTCTAAACTTTGTTTATTACAAATTTGGATCAATTTGTCGGCAATTTGTTTGTCATTCAATTTAGTGAACCGAATGACAGCACATCGCGACTGAATCGGTTCAATGATCTTTTCAGAGGTATTACAGGCCAACGCGAAACGGGTAGTCTTCGAGTATATTTCCATTGTGCGGCGCAAAGCCTGTTGTGCCCCTTCGGTCATACTGTCCGCCTCGTCTAATATAATGATCTTATGCTTACCGACCCCTAACGTCACTTTTGTCTGAGCAAACATTTTAATCTTATTGCGGACGACATCAATACCTCTTTCATTGGAAGCATTCAATTCAAGGACAGCCTCCTTATAGTTGGGTCCCAAAAGATTTCGGGCCAAACATAAGATTGTCTGAAAACAACTTCAATTAATTGGTTAAAACTTTTTTATATGGCTTACAGTAGTCTTTCCGACGCCGGGAGGACCGGAAAGAATCACATTCGGAATATTCCCCTTTTGAGAGAAGATATCAAAACGACTGATCGCCTCTTTGTTACCGATTATGTCTTTGAATTCAATCGGACGGTATTTTTCGAGCCTTAGTTCAAACATTTTAGAAATTTTCAAATTCAATAAAATAGTCTAAACATTAGATTCTAACGATTCATACCATGGAATGGGAAGTGCTGTTGGACAACCATCTAAATCCTTCTTTGGAGTGGTGTCCACTTCAATGTCTTCCATTATTTTAAAGATATTTTAAATTTTATTTTAAA
>JAQIYB010000030.1:0-20739 GCA_034699325.1 Oribatida sp. Gr-Ori-00743 | reverse complement strand
AATACTGTATTACAGATGAAGTACGCCCTCAGCTCTGATTATGTTTGCAATTCATGTATACTTGGAATCGGCGATACATAAGTCAGGAATTAGGGGAAAAAGAACCACTACTGAGAACTGGGCTCTGATATTATGTGATAAATGGCCGAATACTTGAATGTCGTTTTGATTATGGCATTCAAAGTGAAAGACCATAGAATACCCAGCACATCTTTTATTTATTGCTTTTACTCAAACAAAATTATTTCATTGCCAGTCATTTACCTCTGACTACAAGTTGTCTCAGAAATCTCATAGAAATCATATTTTGTATATCAATTTAATTGCACGTAAATGGGGACTCAATCTTGCTAAATTAATTCCTTTCTAAAGTTTAAACTAATTTATTGTAATCATTATTTCCGTTAATGAGTAGTATTACCACTTGTTTTGATTTGTACTTCTCTTCTGAAGACTGACTTCAATAACAAAATAATAATTATTATTTGTCTTCTAATGAATCACATTTCAGAGCAATTGTGGAGAAAAAGCAGAAAAATATCAAATGAATTGTATTCAATCGACAAATCATATTTCAATAAATAATAAATTTTCGATAAAAATTTGATTTTCAATCGAAGCACTGAATAATTTGAAAGTTATTATTATTTGTTTGAAAATATAAGAAGTGAACAATTATTGTCAGTTATGTATGACTTCATGCAATCAAGTGTTCGCTTCTTAGATAAGAGAGGAGACAAAAGTGCATTCCATTCGCTTTTGAACTCATATTAACTTCAATTCATAGGCATTTTTGGTCATAACTCTCCCGAGCTATACATTGGGCCGTATAGTGATGTAGTGATGTATTACACGAAATACTGAAGCGTTTCCTTTCAAATGATTTACGGCCCCAGACATACACTTTTCTAGTTATTCTCTTTGTAGATTTCAAGAGAATAGCCAAGAATATAATGGATAATACATTTAGAGGGGGTTTCTGAACAAATATGAAGTTATGACATAACCTAACATTCATATAAATATTGGTTTTCATTGATCTTTAAATAAAAATTCCAAAATATAATTACAACGAATATAATTAGGAAAGTCGTTACAAATAACGAATTATATTGCTATTTGAAATCATCTAGTTAGTTAGTTAGTTAGTTACAAAGACAATTCAAAAGTATTTCAGCAAAATTTCATAAATATTTTTATTTTTCATTAACTAAACTACACCTTGGTGATTTCTGGAGAATATTCTGTTTTCTACATTAATAGCTATTTTGTTCTCTTTTGCTCCAACACTACAATTGAAGAGAAATTGGAAAAAAGGTGGAGAGAGAGAGAGAGAGAGAGATAGAGAGAGAGAGAGAGAGAGAGAGAGAGAGAGAGAGAGAGAGAGAGAGAGAGAGAGAGTTTGGATTTTTGTTTTGCCTGTTGGGTTAGCGTTGCATTCGTATGTAATGAGAGTTTAATAATAGTAGCGCCAAATCTTGAGACTTGAAACTGATTTTACGCTACAGTTGTGTATAATATCAACGAAAGAGCTATGAGTGCAGAGCGAAAGACCAGTGATTATCACAGGAATATGACCGGAGGCCTGAATAAATTTTTTGTGGTAACATTATTTTGATCATTTTCTCATCCCACCAATTACTGATACAAACTAGTAAACTGCGGAAGCCTACTATTAACTACTAGAGCGCCCGTTCAGTATTCACATTGACTTGAACCTAAAGACACTCCTTTGCTCTGAGCTCTTCAACGCTGCAAACATTTATTGATTGTACACTTTTTGTTATGAGCACTGTTTGCCACAACGCTATGATATGTCCAATCCATTAGACAAGTGCTCATTGTATGCAAATTTGCATTTGTGGGCAAAACCTACTATTTTGCTGGCATTCAGAGCCCGGCCGCCAACTAATAAAACATTTGTTCGGTTATATCAAAAGCATATTGTCTTTGATTGCAATTAGAGTTTGCATCCATTGGATCGCTTGATTGCATGCGAGCGTTGGGCGAGAGCTCAGCACACAATATGTGCAGACAGTGTTGTGCATTCACCACTACCTTGACATTGAACTATGTATCGAATTGCATCATTTCATGCCACAAATGTTTTGGTGATTCCTCGAAACTATTTCTATGGCAACTGGAGATGGGATACCAGTGCGTCATTCAATGACGTTTGTATCCATAGAGAACTCTTTCTTTTCCTAATGGATGCTTAAGAACTTAATACAGAAGCAACTGCTCTCTGCTCCCAACCCAATAAAAAAATTGTTTTTGTATATTATATTAACGAAAACAGAATTTCTAAAAAACATTTTTAGCGAAACTTTTAATTATTGAGATTTTAGAAGAGAAACAAAACCTAATGCTCTAAACGCTATCTAATGCTCTGACAGACACATACATAGAGTACAGAGTGAATCCTCTCTCGTGTCTCTACTATTAAACTTGAACTTGAAATTCGCACAACCAGTTAATGCTTGTACTCGACCTCAAACCGACTATTTAAGTGATATATATCTGAAGTTGAGTTCAGGTTCTTTTAAAAACTGTTTATTTGAACGCAATGTAAAGAATGTATTAAATTTAAGTTTGAAATATACGATCGCTTTTTAATTTTTGATTAAATGTGTTATTCAGTAAAAGAATTCAATTAATGTTTTACTGATTCGCCGACAGAATTATACTCAATATATAAGTGCGAAATGCATTCAAATACTCTTTAGGTTTGTTTAAATCATTTGTGAATTCAGTCTTTGGAAGTGCTTTTGGAACTGATGTTAGCGTTAATTCTAATTCAGTTATAGCTTCGAGTAATGATTTGAACGTTTAGATCAGATCAAAAAGGTTAGAGCAATGTTGTACTGTTATGTGCTGAGCAAATAGCACCGGCAGAGCATCACTATTTAAAGTGCATGTGAGTCCCGGGCAGTGCAGCAAAAATGTTGATTTGCGTCACGAAAGTTCTTTTCTTTTCCGAGAGAGAGTCGGTGTGAGCACTGGCACTGGCACTGGCAGTGCACACACAACAGAATAACAAGTCCTCACAGTTGGCTCACATACAAAGTTCTGGATTTCGAAGAAAAGTATTTTTTTAAATGCTTTCAAACTTTCCATAACAAGACTTAACCAAAGAAATAGTAAGAAATTTGGTCTCAGATCTTGAATTAGAAGCCAAACCAATGGCTATATTAGAGACTCTCTTAAAATATTTGAATACTATTTAAAGTTTTTAATGCAAACAATTCCGTCAAATAAGTTGTTATATAATTTGATTTAAACTCTGTTTAAATACAATTATATTCAATATTAATAAGAATGCAAATAAATGTATGAAAGCCAACAACAAATAACAGGTAAATAATAGCGGTATTGTGCACTGCATTGTACGAGTTGTCATTGTTCTCCGGGTATCCCTTTCCTGATAAATACATTGATATACTAATGCAAGCGATACTCAGACTTCAATTCCAGGTTATAATCCTATTTGAAAGAAGAATAATTGTTTTGAGTCTTTTTTAAAAACTTTGGTCTTTCACCGGAGTTTCAGTGCGATTGTAGTGCAGAACATAATTATTCAAATCTCTTCTTGTTTTGCAAATAAAATTATTCTTTTGCTGATATTTAAGCTCCAATTCATAGCTTCACGTCTTTTCAAATTTCTAAGATTTTAGGATAGATTGAGTAATTCAATGCATTTCTTATTCAAAACAAACAATAGTTTCACAATTCTCTAACAAATATTAATTTCTGGATATTCTGTGCCTCGAGATGTGGATTGAAAACTGTTTGGTTGAGTGCTTACGTCCGAAGCTGTTTATTAGACGTTTCTAATAAATACTAAATATTTATCGTTTGTTTGAACGAATGTCAAAATATTATCATTAAATAACTCCCACTCACACAGACTCTCTCTCTCTCTCTCTCTCTCTCTCTCTCTCTCTCTCTCTCTCTCTCTCTCCCTCTCTCTCTCTCCCTCTCTCTCATGTTTACATTAGTCTGGATTTAATACCAGAATGTATTGTGAAATACAGTCAAAGAGGACACAAAGTAAATGTCTTATCTATTATTATAATAATTTGTTTTCAATCCCTTTTTACTAACAACTGAGAGCTGAACACAGAATATAAGCACTGCTTACTCTATGTTTGCATTTAAATGGCAAAAGTGACGCAACATTTACGTCAAACGGATCTCAAATGTATTTTCTCCTCTTCTCTCAAATGTAGGCTTTTATCCGAATGACGGTCTTCTCAGTCGCTCTTCAAAACATAAAAGTAAGTTATGATCTGATTCTCTCTCTCTCTCTCTCTCTCTCTCTCTCTCTCTCTCTCTCTCTCTCTCTCTGCTGTTTTCCACTTGTTCTTTGGTTTGCATAGCACAGTGTTGTTTGAAAGTATGCAGACTAAGCTCTCCCTCTCAAATACACTTATTATTACAATTGAGTGTTTGTCAGTAGTGTTCAAAACTCCTAAAATAGCTGAACTGTAGAGCACTATCAGTGCAGAAGCTTTTCATTTACAATGAACTGTAAGCGAATTAGAAGCAAATCATTTTACTTTTATTGAGTGAGCGCTCAGTTCTGCACAAAACAAATTATTGTCCAAATCTTTAGTGAATTAATAATACCATCGAAGACGTCAAATGCGATATTTTTCTAATTTGAATCAAAACATGTTTTCAATTTATTCATCAGTTCTCCCAATAAGTGATGAGATGATGAAAATCTCATGACTGGCCTCTCGTGAGTGGGTCTTGAAATCGCATAAAGTTTGTCAATTGTCTGCCCTAACTGTGCACTACTGATACAAAATTAGACAATATATGCAACATATTGTATACCCAATGAATAAAAATATTTTTTACAAAAAAGTTTTTTGTATGCATTTTATGCATTGAAAAAGAGATAATCAGAAATAAGTTATGGTAAGTATGGTAAGTGCCCAACATTAGGCATTGGCCTCCAATATTGTTGAGCCCGTCCATCACCGGTAATAATTACATAGAAATCGCTGTTATTATTCTGCAAAAATGACTCGAGCACAAAAACAGTCTCTGTTCACACTTATATTGCATTCTGGGCTGTCTTATGAATACCAGTGTTGGCGTTGTTTTTTAAAAGTCTATAAGCAGTCAAAATCGAACTCATTGCTGACTGTGCGGACCTATGCGTCCATTACGCGGCATAGCGTCAGACAATTGTCAAACTTTTCATCTGACTATTGTCGGAGTGGGCGTATTGTGCGTTGCGATTATCACATACAATACCCGTCTACGCCAGACTGGCACAGGTCTCCTATTATTCCCTTTTAAACCCAATTTCAATGGCATTTGCTTTTTATTTGCAGTTTTTTCCAGTGAATTATTTGCACCAAATATAACATTGAGAACCCGTCCCAACACAACACATGAATATAAAAAACTATAGAATAGAGAATAAAATAGTCGATTCTAGCAAAGGACAGCCGATCACATAAATGGTCACTACATTCCATATTACACACAATCTTTTCTCTAAATCCGAGGTCATAGTAAGACTTTTGCAACAGAGCAGAGGCCAACTCCTGTCTCCAAATAGAAAACCTTTGGTCAACAAAAGGATATAAAGAAAATTTGAGCCAAAAAATATTCCCTCATTTGTTAACATAGGGGAGGGAGGAGAGGGTGGAGAGAGAGAGAGAGAGAGAGAGAGAGAGAGAGAGAGAGAGAGAGAGAGAGAGAGAGAGACAGAGAGAGAGTTTAACACAAATATTGCTTAACTTGTGATATATTTATTGAGAGTATAATATGAGTTATATTTTTAAATCATTTTTAAATAAACGAATTAAAACTGAATAAAAACATTTCAGATATAATTTGAGTCAAATTGTCGATAAGTTATTGCATTTTTATGATTTTTAAATAAAACCCAGGTGATAATTGATTGCAAGAATAGCGATTTAAATTATCTAGCACAGTTTAGAGGGGCGCAAAAAATTATCTTTTAAAATAAATTTTATTAACTGATATAAGAATAAAAGTTTAATAAATTGAGTAAACTATCAAAACATATGTCTTTCACACAAACTTTTTATAATCAAACGAAAAAATGTGTGGTTTTGTGTGGAAAGAAATAAATTGAAACTCATTGAAACCGATGCCATACTTTCAATCAATTATTTACATTGCAATTACTTCATTGCAAATGAATTCATTTATAATTTGCTTTGAATGAGTCATTTCATCAGTCATTTTAAATGTCTATAAAAACTCATCCATTTATTGAACCTTTCATTAGATTTATTAAATAGAGTTAAGGAATCGATAAACATTGAGAGCGATTGTGACGAAGCCTTTCGCTAAACTCAATTAATGGCTGAGTTGTGTCGAGCAAAACCACTTTTATTTAACGAATAAAGTTTTTCATACAAATCCAAAATACATGGGTTTGTATGCATTTCGAAGTTTGCCTTATCGATGGCGAGTATCAACCCTTTGCTATGCTATGCCTCCAAACCATTGATAGACAGCTTTAATTGATAATGAAATTAAATGATCGGCGAAAAGGTAGCGATAGTTTCGTTTTTTATTCATTTGAAGGCCACTCATAACTAATTGAAACTGATTTTACATTTGGATCTAAAACTAAGCGCTAATATCGATAAGAAACTTATAATAATAATAAATGATAAGTGGTTTACAGCGAAATATTGGTTCTCTCTATTGAGTGCCTCTAAAAGACTTTCAAAGCATTGATATGGTATTCATTGGATACAAGTGTCTCACATATCACTACTCTTCCAGTAAACAAATAATTGATTTTATTTATCGTATTTTGTTTTTGCAGACAATATTAACGGTTGGGATAAATGTCAAGAACAGAATGGATCAGTTCTGGTCTGTGGTAGACTTTTAACCTCAAACAGTGTTAATAAAAGAGAAATTAGCGATTAATTGTCGCTATTAATGATAGAGTGGTTCTGTTTGTGATGACTCGTCTCTCGTATCCCAAGTAATAGTGATAAGAATGCAAATGTAATTTTAGGACTTCCCCGTCCACGTCGGCAAACATTGACCATTTGTTGCAACCACTCTCAACCAAATTGTCATTGAGTTATATGTTTTGCAGACATGGAAAAGACCGATAAGTTCGGATTGGATCCCATCTCTGTGCAGAGTTCCCTGGAAGACGAGTCGAAAGTACCCAATGAGAGGCTGGCAATAGTCGGTCCACTCAACCAATCGAAAGTTGCGTTCAGTTCGCGTCTATTTTACGATTAATCTGTGATCTCAAGGATCAAAAAATTTGATGTCTTATTAGTTTTGAGGTTCAGTTGGATGTGAATCGTGTGAATCGACTGCGACTCACGAAAAGTGTGATAACTATGTATTAAATCAATTGATTGCATAACTTTTTGAGTCGAATAATGCAAACGAATAGCATTAATGCAAATGTTATACGAGAGGGTCGTTGGATACCAAAGCCTCTGTTCATCACATCTAATAATCTTAGAAAATGTGGAAGTCTTGAGTCAGACCACTCTACACCTCAAGACTCGCCGCTCGACCTCTCAATCAAATCTCCCCGAAGTTTGGGCGACCGTTTCATAAGCATAATCACTGAAAGTCTGACCTCAACAACTGCCACATCCACTGACATTCCCTTATCTCCAGTCAACCTTTCGAGTAGTTGTGAGACACCAAGTGATACCTCCAGTCCTCCAACTCTTCTGACTTCACATCACTTTTCTCGAGGCAGTCCTCACAGCCACCAGAGCTCACTCACCACTTTGGCCTCACTTCCCATAAGTAAGCGAACTTTTTTCAGTATGCCTTCCCTATCACCTCGTCATCAAAGCACAAATATTAAGTTTGAGCCGAGTAGTGCTCCGAGCATTGGCACACCATTCCCTCCTCGGTCACCAATCGGTAGCACAAGTTCGCCGCCAACACCGCACACTCCGACTGAAAAGTTTGAGATCCCGACCACTATTAGTGCTCAGTCGCAAGAATTTATTGTGAAGATCACAAGCAGTAGCGCCACTCCGGCACCTGATGTGGCGTATGTCTGTCCCATATGTGGCCAAATGTTCTCATTGCACGACCGGTTGGCCAAACATATGGCCAGTCGACATCGATCGCGACAAAACGAGGCCACGGCTAAAACATATGTGTGCGATGTCTGTAAGCGGTCGTTCGCCAGAAGTGATATGTTGACCCGACATATGCGACTCCACACGGGAATCAAGCCCTACACCTGTCGCGTCTGTGGACAAGTGTTTTCTCGGTCCGACCACTTATCCACTCACCAGAGGACACATACGGGAGAAAAACCTTACAAATGTCCGCAGTGTCCGTACGCGGCCTGTCGTCGCGATATGATTACCAGACATATGAGAACTCACGCCAGATATGAATTGCCGGACAGTAGTTCCAGCTTTGAAGACATAACTGATTCGACACATTCTTCATCGACTCAGCGCTCACTGACCAAAGAAGAGTTGACTAAAAAGATTTGGCGTCCGATTTGAGTTCAGTTCACTTATATTATAATTAAAATTATTTATTTGAAATATAATTATATAATTCGCACCGAAATTAAGCCATTTATCAACTCTTTTGCCTCTGTTTTGGAATAATCTCTTTGAATAATCGGCTCTAAAAGTGGCCGAAAATCAGTGCCATTAAAACCAAAATATTTATAAGGATTTGAAAACTTGAAGAATATTTTCATAGATATGTTTGTCGTTAAATGAATTGCAAGTTTAGGTGAATTCAGTGCCACAGCTCTGCTGTAAATATGGTCTAAAGTTTTGGGAAATTATTTTAATAAATATAAATAACTATATATTTATTAAAAGTAAAAATGAATTATTGGTTGATTTGGTGGCTCTTATTTATATTACTATGCGTTCCATATATTGATTGTCCCCTAATTTAAATGTAAATTTCGGTTTTAACTGTGGTTCTGAGGGATAGCCTTTCAGAGGATTCCTCGTTATGTAAATAACTATAAAAAGTTGTGTATATTTGCGAAAACCTTCCGATCTTTCAGTTCTATTACTCTATAATTATTATCACATAATTGTTGAGAATTCTCTCACTAATAGTCAGAGATTATCTCAAAACAAATATATGTAAATCTATTTGAATATTAAAAATATAATATTTGTTGTAATATTGATTAATATTTGCTCAAAACAACGATATATTTATTTTAATTAAATGTAATTAATTGATCTCCAATTGTAATGTAAATAATTGTAAACATTTTACTCAAAAATCAAATACATTTCGAAATACATTAAATTGTTATTAAAATTATTAAAAGTTATTAAAAACTGCGAATAAGTTTTTCATTTATTTATTACAATTAATTTTATCGATGAGAATGAGATGTGGGCATACATGAGAACAGCACATATAGCGTCACATTGAGTCCACATTCAAAGTAATTTTATTGAATTTCTGCTCAAATCTAGAAAACGAATGAAAAATTCAAAAGAATTCAATTAAAACCTGTGAGTCCCGATTGTGCCAAGGGCATAAGATCATCCGGGAATTTTTATAAATTAAACCAGGCTCAACAAATTTAATTTTTATGCTATATGACCAAGGATATTCACTAATCAGGATTCTGTTAAAATATTGCAAAAGCATTTAGAAAATGTCAAAGTTTAGAACAGCACATTTTGTGATGAGCAGTTGAATCTATGGAGTTCTATCTTGGTGCTGGCATTTGTTAAGGTGGATTGTGATCAGTGAAGCCAATCAGCGCTAATCGAGGTAAAGCTATGGTAAAACAGTTGTATTGTAAGCTTTTGAGAGCCCACTCCTGCTTCTCATGATTCTGTTCGAGTGCTTCTGTTCTCTAATTTTTTGTTATTCTCTTCAAATCATATGAAAAATCGTGAAAAAGAAATCTTTGCTTCAGAAGAAAGTAATGCTTTTTATAAGACATCATTTCTTTAGAGTCTGGAAACTGAACTGTCCTTTGCTGAGAGTATGGCGTGGAATGCCTGTTATCTCCCCCACTGGTAAATATCTGCGTCAGCCTCTGACCCGCTTCTGGAGCACACGTAAGGTTGAAAAGTTATCAGAGGGTGTGGGCCTACAATTGAAACAGGAGGTACTGATCACGATTCGGTAGCTGACATCGGCTTGTAATTGGAAATCGTATAATTTAACAATTGCCCGGAGCATAGCCAGCACATAGTACTGGAACTTGATTCAATCTGAAAAGTTGCCGAACGCCCGGACCGATCAGAACCCAAATAATCATTGAAATCATTAATGAAAACGAAATATTCAAATCAATAGACATTTGTTAAATACTTTAAATTAATAAATTTCTCTCAATTTGTTGAATATATTTGTTAACAAAATTGAAATCAAAAGACAAACTTAAAGGCATTTATGCTTTCAATGAACGATAAGCTATTCTAATGAGAAATTCAACACAACTTTGTTTGGCATTGAGTCGAAAGTATAGCAACAGGTCGTACACCACTTATAGACAGACTTAAGATACCCACCCAATGGTCCGCCCGTCTAATGATTACATAAATTAAGAGTCTATAGCATGAGATGCGAATAAAACCTTTTCCATACTTTTTTCTGATTAAAGCAATGGTTTTCCAAAAAAATAATTAAATTTGAGAAAAGTGAGCATGCTTCTATTGCTTCTATTGCTTCTATTATCTCAACTTAATTATGTGAGAAAGCGGTCAAAATTGGACTGAAATTTGGTAAAACTTAAAATCAATGAAAAACAAAAATAATTGAAAAGCGATTCTCATGACATGTGGGCCCAAAAATTATGCATTTCTTGGATATAATCAAAATTACTTCAGATTTTTGTTTTGCTTTTTCGGAGAAAACGTGAGGTCATTGCAAATCACGTGTTAGTCTTGGCATTGGATCTCTTATTAACTATGTCTTAGTTATGGGCCAACAAATCGAATAAAGCGCCAAATTTTCAATGACATGTATTGCCTTCGCCCGGGTATGGGGTCAGAGGCTATTGAATCCCTGGACATATTTAATTGTTAATAGTTGCTGGGTGAAACAATATTGGAAATGATTGATTTTCACATAATATTAAAGTTATTTCACGCTTTTATCGGCAATAATAAGGAGTCGGGAATAGTCGTGAGTCGTGACCCGTTGTGGGTATCCGTTCATATCGTGACAAATACTGTGCGGGAATCTCATGAGATGTTTAACCAGTTATATGATTAATAAAATATAACTCACGACAGAACCCAAACACTTACGGGCCTACAGTGGAGTCAACACATGGACTCACAATAATTATGAGTTCCTTCCCTTCTCTTTGGAGATGAGTTTTGGAGACCACTCACTGTTCGAGTTTTTCATTCAGTTTTAAATGAATTATTTAATAGCGAAAAGAAGTTCACTTCTGTCGGCGTTCGGCCAAAAAGTGATGCATCGCTTGGACTCCAATTTCTTTTAGGAAATGGACTTCCATTCCAATTGCACAGCACTCGTATAAATCAGAGGACAGGCATAACAAAACATAGTTTTATTAGCATTAATCACTTACGACAAAGACTGTATGCAATTGCAAATGAGGTCTGCCATGAGTGCCATGAGTGCCGACCAGAGAAGAGGAGTGACTCCTTTAAACAACTTAGCATTTAGTGGACACTCGCTTTTATTAGCCTTTCAATGACTTCACTGGAGATCTTTGGTCAACGCACAGGAAAGACCTTTTAACCGATTGAATAATGCATTTGTCTAGTGTTTGGCCCGTCCACACACCTGTCCGCCCAGTGGTTCAATACATTATGCAACTAAAGTGAATTTATTCTATTGTAAGGACAGACAGTATATGGAGTATTGAGAAGAGCTAAATATATCTCACACTGATATGAATGGACACTAATGCCTGTCCAGTGAATAGACACAAAATGTTGCATTGAAATGTATGGGACAGACATTATTGCAAACAATTAGACGCAAATGAATAAAACGAATTCAAAGAAGTTTTGTTAGAAAATGTATTATTTATTTTGCTTTTAAGCTTTTAATAGATTTTAAATATGAAAACTCGAAAATATGTTTCCTTAAGAAAACATTTCGCAAAATATAATAATTTTATGACTCAAATAAATACCATTTTATGTAATCATTTTGTGATAAGAATCGGTTAATATTTAATGAAATTAAAGTATTCGCTGAAAATTATTTGTTAAAAATACTGATTTAAAGAGAAGATTATGCAAAAAATCTGTTCTCAAAGTTGTAATAAGACTTTAGATTAGAATTTGGTGTCCTCTTCATTGAAGCCATCGTTTGAGATACCATTCTTTCCATTTGAAAGACCATTAGTTTCTTCTTTATTAGAATTAGCATTGAGTTGGCGCTTATTCTCTTCATTAAGGTCCACATCTTTTCCAGTGGATGTTGGGGGTTGGTATGGGACATAGAAATAGGCCATAATAGCAAAGACAATCATATCCGCTATCATAAGACCGCCGAAAAAGAAGAATTCTGACGACTATAATACGGGAGAAAATGAGAAGTTATGAGAAGTTCTTATATTTACTTCAAATTTATTTGTTTTACATTTTCGAGTTAAGAATCAAATGGCAATTAAGAAGAAGAAGAAGAAGTGAAAGAAAAAGAAGACGAGAGGGAGAACTCAAATCATTTTAAAGACTGTTTCAAGTTTTAGATATAAAAAAGTTGATAATTAAGGGCTAAGATATTAGCGTTAAATGTGAACTGCATTTCCCTGTCTTATGCCTTGTGTTAGAAATCAAAGGCATTTCTGTTCGGTTGAGATGTAATCTGAAATAATTTTGAAGTTAGTAGTAGTTAGTCGAGAGAACCATTAAAACTATTTTATGATAGCCTGAGAAAGTCCTCCGGGCAATAGAGGTGGTGGATGCGATACAGAGATGGGGGCAGTTTGGGGGCAGACCGGCCACCAAACACCACCACAAGGCAAAGGCAATGAGCTTTTATCTTAAAACTGAGTCAAAGCCCATCAGAAACGCACTATCGGTCCGAAGACACCGAATAGTCTGTGCAGAAGTTGATTATGCATACAGTAGTGGGTACTGGAAGTGGGCTCGGCGTCAATCACAGCACTACTTTATTTCGGTGTATGCTTTGCACAGCCATTGATGAATAAAATATTAATAAAAATAATTAATGCTTTGAATTCTCTGAAGACTTATATAATTATTAAATATATTAAGACTCCGAACAAAATTCTTTTCAACTCTAAACTCATTATTATTATGTTTTGCTTCAAAGCTATCATATTTTGAATCAAACGTATTGTTAAGAGAAAGAAATCACTGTTTTCTTGCAATACCGACGACTAATTGTATACTACTTTCGGCCAAATGTGAGAATGAGTTAAAATATTTTGTTCTCAAACTAAACATTTGCCAATCAATGTTTGAAAGCGTTGTAGCGCTCAGTCTATACTTTAGTTTGGGGTGACTCTCGAGATGCGGCACATCTCACAACTCAGACATATTTGAAGAGTCGGAGTTCGGCTCATTTCAAAGCTATTGACGAACATTTCCAACATATCAAACATATTTGAGAGAAAAGCAAATCCCTATAAGTAGCTCAAAGACAAATCATGTTTTGCACAGAGCACACCATATCAGGAGAGGGAGAGAGAGAGAGAGACTATTTGACCGAGCAGAGATGCTATAAGAGTTATTATTGCAGCACTCCTCCACCTGTCAGAGCCAGTGCAGACTTTTTATATTTGAGTTTCGCTATTTTGTTGTTTAGCCCAGGGCTCTTTTTAAGAAATGTAATTAACCTCAGAGTATAGCCGTGAGGGTGTAATCACATTCATTTTGCTTCTTCAGCAGAGTTTTTGCTTTTAAAAACTTGTTCCTAACACGAACACCACTATTGTGGGCGGGAATACATGGCCAGAGGAAAAGTGAGCACTCCTTGAAATGAATTGTATGCTCCTCTAAGAGCTGTGCACATCACGAACGCCAACATTAGAACAGCATTAGAAACAGTGCACAACGAAAAGACCTAAATTATCATTAGTAGCTCTAATGTTAAGTGAGCGCTCACTCTATTTGCAGATGCCTATGCACCACTTCACTAGTGTCTGTCCTGTCCCGCATGCCTCCACTCTGGTCGGCACTCTGCCCAACACTATGCACACCTACACATATACTGATCTAAAATAATTTGAACCGATTTTAGTGAATGCAAATCATTAACCAAATAAATACCGTCTCTTTGACGGCAAAACATTCATCTCTTAAGAACAAAATGCTGTTTATTATTGTCTGCGAAACCAATTCATTCTATTCTTCACTCAAAACAGACTCAAAGGAATGCAAAGTAATTCATATTATGTTAAAGAGTGCATACATTTACGAGACTCAAAACCATTTCCTTTTTATCAATGATTTCTGACTTTCAAACCGTTTACAGAAAATTATTCATAGTTTTAGCAATTATTCTAATCTCTTCTTCGAGTGATCACAAAACAAACGGCAAATATGAATCAAAAATGAATTATTGAAAACTTGGAGAAAATTTGCGGTCAAAACACTGAAAAATTTGCATATTTTTAGCAGAAAATAGAAAAAGTTAGGTTAAAGGGGGTTCTCTACTCCATGGGGTTCACATCCATTTAAATAACGCTAAAAAGAGTAATTCGTAGACTATTTCAAGAAATTTGAAACAAATATATAACAAAATCATTGCATTGGAAGGTTGTGTCCGAACCCTTTCTATTAGATAGAAAACAAATTCTCTCGAATTTAATGCAATTAATATCGCAATCATTAAATTATTTGATCCTCTATTTTTGTGGCCTCTGTTGAGGAATTCCAATATTTGCTGGGACTGACCTGTTTATTAATTTTGGCCGCAGCGATGATTATCACAATGACATTACCGAAGGCCACAGTCAATAGCCAGGCTGCCTGTAGAACCGCCTTCATACTTTGTGGCGCCTAAAAGCAAATCAAATATAATAAATATTCAGTATTTTAAGACCATGGTCAATTCATAATTAAACAATAAAGTTATTGATTAAAAATAAATTAATTAGAATACATTAAAAAGAACAAGCTCAAATCTGTAAATGTTTTGATGACTTTGAGCCCTAATTTATTAGTTATAGAATGAAAGCCAAACAATAATTTAGGAAAGGCTTAAACTATGTTTATTGTGGTCATCAGTGAGTGAGAGTTAAATTCCACGGAAAACACTACGTTTTGCCCAAAATTAATGTAATTTTCTAGAATTTGCGTATATTTGGAATTTCTAAACAATTTTTCAAATAACTAGTGTTTAAAAAAGACTTAAAAATGATGATAGGCTTCAAAATTCAAGGATCTCGAAGAGGATTTAGCTCTGCAACAGACAAACTTGGACCTAATGTTAAATGCTCTTCATAAAATGAAATATAGAAAAAGTATGAGAGAGAGAGAGAGAGAGAGAGAGAGAGAGAGAGAGCAGACAGATACTTATTGTTAACCCATAAAAGACAGGGACAGACACTTTATCTTATGTTTTAGAATTTTAGCAGAAGTTCTATAATTTGAAGGCTGAGATGTGGAGCACCTTAAGAAAGCTAAAGTGCAACCATTTTCCGTTATTCCCAGTTCTCACCACATAAAGTGCAAAATTAAGATAACCTTTATATGAATGCAAGATTATCTCAAGTTATACAGAATTAATTATAAACGACAGTTAAGTCTAATGTGTTCAATGAATTTAGAAATTTGTGGAAAAATATTATAGAATTTGAGTGCATTTGAGTGCCCTCTCAATGCCATCTCACGGATCAAATTGAGACAAAAACTGTAAAAACTTTGCTTTTTATAAAACTGAACTTGGTATCTTTTTATATTTACCCTGTTTCAATTTAAATACATTTAACTGAAATGACCAGAAATGCATAATAAAAAAGTAAAGACCTGGGAGTAAGAGAATTCCAAACCAGTGATGGAGAACATGATTTCGCCGGCAGTTATAACCGAGTACTGAACGATTTGCCATAACATCGGCACAGAATTGGGTTCAACCATTTTAATCTCATTTGCTTCCAACCGATTATTTCGCTAAAAATTAAAAATAAAGTAAAACCTTACCAAGTTTATTTATAAAAAGACGAACCGAGTTTATAACCAAGATATAAGCGCCTCCCTGTTCTAACTTTAAATCTTGTTTGATAGGTTCCTCTTTATTGGTTGAATTTGTAAGAAAAAGTGTATATTGACCGCCAACGTGGACATCCAATTCTTTGTAAAGCGAATACCCAACAGAAGTGTCGTCCGTTGAACTGAGTATCGGGTCTTCAATTTTGTGGCTTTGCTTCTGATTTTTGAAGACAAAAGTGGAATTCGTCACATCGTATACTGATTTCTCAATAGCAAACAACAATCCCACGTTAGCCCCGCCTTCGGCCGGCTTTTCCAATACATTTGTGTAATTAAATATAGAAATCGTTGGGTTATTCGGATCACAAATACTGTCAGTAATGAAGAAAACGGAAGACTTTTGTTGGACACTCGAACCCATAGGAACTTCATATTTTCCTTTTTTACATTTTCCGGAATCACCTTTCACATTTATAGTTAAAATAAAATCTTTCAACTCATCGACATTTACGTTCTCTTTTATAAATCGATAGCGGGGACCAATTTCTTCATTTAACGAAAGGGATGTGCTATTTATTTGGATTCCAGCGGACAGTCCATTGAATATTCCCAAATGAATGGAGTTATGGTTCAATTCGGGAGGCAATTCCCCTTCTATTTTCAGTTGAAAAAAGCCACAGATAAGGAAAGCAACGGCGGCCAGAATACCGCCGGTGACCATTCGTTGCAACGGTTTCTTTAACAAATTAATCTTGGCCAAAAGTGGATAAATGATGTACTCGAAGATTGGTATGAATAGAATGATAAGCAATGGATTGATGACTTGGATCTGATCCGGTTTCAATCGGTATGCGTTAAATAAATTTCCGTCCATTTTAGTTGCCTGTAGTGTCCATCGGGAGCCCTATTCATTCAACGGTCAATTAATTGATATATCAATGAATAGCTAATTAAGACAATGGACAGACCTGTTGGTCAAATAGAGCCCAAAAGATGGGAAGCGGTAGATATAAGAATAATATTCTCGTCACTCCTTTAATATCAGAAATGGTTTGAGCCTAAGATTTGCATTAAAATTAATGAAAGGTTTTTTGAATAATTATAACCAGAATACATCAAATTTGTCGTCTGCGTAGTCCAACCAATGGTCCCGTTTTGGTCCTTTTGTGAACCACTTTCTCGATAGTGAAGTCTATTCGGATAATTGAGTAAAATATTGAGATTTAAGTGTTGTCTTAAATGTTGTCTTACACATATACAAGAGACCACTTGTACCACAACATTGTCTTTCTTTGGGGGAACCATAACATAGTTGGTAATGACTTTCCCCAAAACGAAAAGAAGTAGCGCCACAACCATAAGAGCTGCCGGAACTCCAAATGCCAGTGGAAAGCAATCCTTTCGACCGAAGCATTGGACGTCTTCGCGTAAAATTGGTGTAATAAAAGTGGACAAAAGACTGCCCGCGTTTATCGATATGTAGAACAAAGAGAAAAATTTCTGCAACTGCTGTTCCTGCCCTGGCCTAAACTGATCGCCACCAAAGGCCGCCACACTTATCAGTGATTAAAATAAAAGTCAATTAAAACTACTCAATGGATATTTGTTGTCATTTATACCAGGGTTTTATACCACCTGTTCCTAAAGCTATGGCCGTTAATCCAATCCAAGTAATGGCTCTATTGGTTTGCAAACAATTTATTAATAATTGTGTTATTGAATAGAAGAGTGAGAACCGACTCTTTCTGAAGATATGCCGCATACGACAGAACTATATTTCCGATGGCATACAAAATCGATATATAAAATATGGTTCTGTTTTGATACAAATCAATGAATTATTAATAAATTTTCAGTTTGGTTTATCATGGTTAATTTTAGGTTAATTATATGTTGACCTAAATTTTCCCAGTAGTGAATCAGCAATTATGGCACCCAGCACTGGTGTAAAATAACAGGCCATCGCAAATACATGGTAGTATTCGGTGGCCATATTCTCTGAGTAGGACAACACATTTCGGAAGAATAAGACCAGAATTGCTGTCAAATTCAAAGATTATTCAATAGATATAAAAAATAATAGATATGTTAAGTGTTTGAAATAGTTCTACAGATAAACAATTTGTCAAAACTTCCTATAATTGTATTAACTTTAAACCGTGGCTCTTTGGCTCTTGGACAATCTCTGTCAAAACAAATTTGTATTATCACCGATTGAAATGCAATTCATTAGAATTGATTTCTAGATAAAAGTCTGAGTAATGTTGTGATACATAAAAAGTAGTTTTTAAAAATATAAGACATTTGTTCTAAAAATCTAATTAATAATTAGAAATAAACAGAATTATAATGTATTAAAAGTTTTAATTTAAAACTAATGAGTGTATAATAATTACATATTATTATTATTATTATTATTATTATTATTATTTTGTCATAATTTTCTCATACATCTGCCGATAAATCACTAATTGATGTAATAAAGTCCTATAAATTAAAATTTTAAAAGGACCTAGTCATCCACATTTATAGATAACTTTAATATCTTTGTTATTTTTTATTAATTTGTGTCACTTTTGTGTTTAATGAGTGGTAATCACTAATCAGTGTATTTGTGGAAATCATATCCTTTACTCATAAAACCTGTGTTTCCCTAAAAGTTGATGTTTTCAGAGAGAAGTTCTTAAACTTTTATCAAATTTTATAATTTGTAAAACAGAAAATAAATTATTTAAAGTTGTAAGAGTATTTTTTGTTATTCTCAAAAGCGCGACAAAATGTTCAAGTTCAAAGTAACGAACCTGAAAATTATGGCACTTATGGCACAGATAGAGATAAATAAATAAGTGAAGTATGCATTAATTGACGACAACTGTCATAAACCCACTTAAAAATCATTTATCAAAAGCTCTTATCACATATTTATTGCTTTTTATAACAATTGATTGAGTTTTGGAATTTCACTTCAAATATCATTAATGGAAATAATTGAATCAATGCTTCTCTTTGACATTATAATAGTCTATAATCTTAGACATTTTCATTTACTATTGTTGTATGAATATGTTTTGAAAAACATTTAGGTTAAATGACCAAGTTTATATTAAGAATAATTATGTCCAAAACCAAAGATAAAGCCAATAGATATACTTTTATGAGTTTAGCATATCAATGTTATTTTATCAAGCAAAATAACTCATTTCTACTTAAGTAAAAACGTGATCAGTCTGTCCCTTGATGGCATAAAATGTTATTTTCTACATTTACCTAGCTGCAAACTAATTGTATACGTGTATATTGAAATGTAAAGAATTTCACAAATATATCCTTATTTAATGGAAAACTCATTAATAATAGAAATGTAAACTAAATGTGGAAATAAATATTTACTAACAATGGAATAGTCCTAGCTCCGTCTAAGTCTAAGTAATCTGACCAAAAGATTGTCGGGAAAAAGATTTTGGTAAAAAGGGCCTATGCTAGGTGAAATTCCCAATAAACATAAAGAATTGCAGAGATCCACATACGGAACGACAACCTTTATCAGTGTTTAGTACTGAAAGTATCAGTTAATCCAATAATTGAGTTGAAATTAATAAATTATGACTTAGGATAGTACTACACACACATCAAAGTCTCGGCAATTGGTGTCCTTATTGTTAATTTCACCTAGTAAAGGTCATTTTTCCCGAAAGGTGCGCTTCAAGGTCCCCTCATTATTTAGACCTGGAGCTGAGACTTCCGGATTGATGTACTAATTATTGTCAATTGTAATCTACAAATTCATTAGCTTTTTGAGGTCTTTAAATAACAGACCATTTAGGGAGAGGAACACTGAAGTTGAGAGTTCACTGAACGTGCTAGTACAACTTTTGAGTTTGAACATTTGTATCATTTGGTAAACATTTGAGAGAATATAAGAGCAAAAGAAAATAAAATATAATTTGCATACCTTTCGCCCCATAATAAGAAAATCGTTCGCAAAATTCATTTCCAATAATGAAAACAATAGACCTAGGGTATTTCAGTTTCTTCTCTTGGCCCTCTGTCTGATTTCCGTTGTTGTCCTCATTAGTTTTCATCTTTTTGTCCAGGGTAATCGAATTCAATATACCGATTGGAGCATAGAATTGTTGCCTTTAGAACAATGTATCTTGCTCACGCAACTCTTGCTCTCTATTTCAATATAAATGGTTAATCTCAGATCTTAGACAAATTGAGTCTCTGAAGCGCACAGACTATTATGACAAAAACAATTTAAACAAATTCAGAAGAGAGCACAGCACAGAGCACAGCACATGACTTTTAAATAGTTTTATATCTAATCTAAAACAATAACTGATGGAAGCTCTGGACTCTACTCTGTAATGAATGCAATGTAAACAAATGCAAAGCAGAGCACAGTCACCACTCAGCACAAGAGTATTAGAAACTCTAATTTATAGTAAACTCGTTTCAACAGTTTTATTGGAAATTTTTAATTGAAATATATTTTGTGTTTATATTAGATTTGAAAGGGATTTGGGGTGTCTTCCTAATTCGTCTAATTTTATTTCGCCTAATATTGATTTTGAGAGTCAAAATTGATATTAAACTGTGATCTAAAGATATTTGATGTTATTCTGTGTTG
>JAQIYB010000029.1:0-20803 GCA_034699325.1 Oribatida sp. Gr-Ori-00743 | reverse complement strand
AGTCTTCGAAGAGAAGCCATTCGAGTAAATGACGAGAAAATCGTATCATTTCGCCTAATATTATATTAAATGTGAGCATAATTTTCAGGTTAATTGGATCGGAATAAATATATTAAGATTTCATTTAAACATTCGTTTTAATGTGAAAAGCATTGGAGAATGCATTTTAGGTGACATATATTGTATATCAGTTATTATTAATATTAGTATTGATATACACAACCGTTTTTACTCAAATCACTGGTCTCTCTCTCTCTCTCTCTCTCTCTCTCTCTCTCTCTTTCTCTCTCTCTCTCTCTCTCGCACTCTCCTGAAAGAGTTTAAGATTTAAATAAATTATAAGAATTTAAAGTTATTTTGAGGACAAAAATTGAAACTTAAGTTCGTTTTTATTTTGGCTTTCAGTGAGTCTTCAAAAATAATAGTATTTTATGTCAAACCAATCCTAACATTCAAATGAAATATACAATCAAATTATAGTTATTCAGAATGTTACAAGCTAACTTTCATAACCTTTATTTTTGAGTCAAATTATCAAGTCAAACTTGATAGAGATTGAGCTAAATTGATCATGTTAAAGTCAAACTATTTAAAGTAAGACTCCTATAAGTTATCGGAGAGTTTCAAAAATAAATGAACAAAAAATATGTGTTTTCTTAAAACTCGTTACAACTCTTCAAAAGATTAGTGAATTTCCTTAAAATTAATGAAAAAAGAAGAATAAAATATAAATATTTTCTTTTTGTTGTCAAATGAGATGAGGTTTTGTGGGAAAATTTCGATCGCATTGAAAAACATGGCATAAATTGTTAAACGAGGTCTGACTGCTTCCCCGTCTAACCGTATAAACAAAATCCCTCTATAATTAACTTATTTTCCCATTTGTTTTATTGATTCGTATTTTTGGTATTTTCCTCTTAAAAACCCATCAAAACTAATAAATTTGTAATAATTTATACAAATGTATAACAATTCTAAACTATCGCTAAAAACATCATTTTCTAAGCCAATGACTTTTGCCATCAAAAATGAACTTGATCAAATTAAATATTAACACTTACTCGAAGAGAGGGGCCAATTGTCAAACTCATCTAGATAGATTGAAGACAACTAAAATTTATTACTTTATAGAAATTTATTTCTCACAGATTAAAATCGAATGGAATCGATCGACCGTTTGAGCACAGGTATGATTTAGGGGTTGAGTTAACAGAACTTATAGCAAATAATGGTTTCACTCAAATATTTCATTAGTTTTGTTGTGAAACCGATAATAAATGACTAATATTTAGCTTAAAAGTCGATAGAAATCAGTTTTAAAATAGCATTAATTAACAAATTAAAAGTGCCTTGGTGCATAAGGAAATGCTCGAACAAATTCTTTTTTCAATCATTAAACCCTTTCCTTAAAATACAGTTAATATCTAAAAACAAATTAAAATATTATATAATTATTTCAATTAAATTAAAAATACGTTATTTACTAAAATGTGTCTTAAATTAAAACAAATCAAAAATTAGTTTTCAAACTCTTTTTATTGATAAATGGTTTGCGTTTAAAATAGAATTGTTATCGAGGTCTCAATCTGGTAGTTTGAATTTCTTCCAGGCTTTGATGACAACCAGGTGCGATTAATACTTCTCCGGCGATGGATTTGTTTGCTGCTGTCTTTCGTTCTCCCTTTCCCTCATTTTAACCAATTGGTCGACTAATGAGAATATTTGTCGCTTGGCTTTTGAATCAATTTTAGGAATGAGTTGCCTGGTCCTTCCAATAGCCTCGATATAGCCCAGGTCTCCGCTATTCATTTGCGGGTAAATTATGTGAAAATTTATTTTCTTGTTTTCCGACGAATTATATTCTTCTAAATAAAGAGTTTTTAAATGAGAGTATCGTTTGTCGTGTCTTCCGATCAAATCAAATGATTGGACAAAAATACACTTTTCTATAGTCTTTCGGCTCTTTTTTGTTGGCCAAAAGCGGAAGGATTTCCTTCTCCTCTCCTTTCCTCTAATGAGCTGTCGATTGTCGACATTCTCTTCACCAATAACTGAAACCAGAGTGTGTCTGTTAGTGCTGTTCCGGTTGGCCTCAATGTCGTCGTCATAATCCGATTCCGAGTCATCACTTTCTTTGCGGGACTTACAGAACTACCAAATGAGTATAATTATGACCAGAATAATGACAGGGCCCGGGATAGACATGTTATCAAAAGTATCGCGATCGTCCATTTCTACCAAATCGGTCACAATATTTGTTGCGATCAATAATTGAGTTATTATTATAGCTATGAATAGAATAACTGAAAACAGTCACACATTTTGGTTGGATTTGTAAATGACTTTTAAGAAAACGATTTGTATTTTCATTGTTTACTAAATAACGTGTTTTCGTGTTTACATCCACGTCCTCCAGCCTTAGACTGTAGGGCACAGTGTAGGTCCTACAGTGCACTGAGTTCATGGCTAACCTGACAAGAGGTGAGCGAGGAAAGCATCAACAAGAAAGTGACCATGAATACAGTACTGTGAAAATTGTTTACAAATGTCAATTGAAATAAGTTTTAAATGTTTATCAAATAATCCTATTTCGCCTAATCTTGATTTTGAGAGTCAAAATTGATATTATATTTAGTTTTTATGTTTCTTATGTTATATTACTTTATGTTATGCTATGTTACGCTAGGATAGGATAGGTTATGTTAGAGTAGGTTATGTTGGGTTAGGTTGGGTTGGGTTGGGTTGGGTTGGGTTAGGTTAGATTATGTTATGTTAGGTTAGGTTGGGTTATGTTAGGACATTAAACTTAACAGCACAACTAAATAAATGCAAGTTTCAATGGAAAGCCTTTTATTCAATGATTTAATAAAACGTAAAATTCATTTAAATTAAAGAATTTAATAATAAAATTATTTGAAAAATGTTTCGATAAATTAATTTACAAAATTACTGTCGTTTTAGACCTTAATTCAGAAATCGCTGTAAAAAAAGGTTTGATTTGAATTTCATAACATTTTGAAGTGAATGAGTAATAGTGCAGATCGCTTACAAAGTAAACTATCTCATTTAAGTTTAAAAATTAGCGCTTGAATTTACGCCAGGCCTCAATCACGTGCTGGTGTTCCGTAAATTGGTTGTCGGGCTTATCTTTATGTCTCTCATTCTCGTCGACTCTGATCTCAATTACTCTGTCGACCATTGAATAGATCTCTCTCTTTGCTTCGGAATCATTTGGGGGGAGAAGTATTGCAATGCGTTGGATGGCGGCGCCATAGCCTTCACCTTTGCTCTTAAGTCCGGGGAAGACTTCGTGCCAATCGATTCGCCCGTTTTCTGAACTGTTGTATGCATTTAAGAATCGAGTCTTCAAATCGGCTGAACTTCGGTTGGATTTTGCGATCAAATCAAATGACTTCTCGAATATCTCTTTTTCGAGTATTTTCTTCTCTGATTTCGGTAATTTCGGTAATTTCGGTAATTTCGGTAATTTCGGTAATTTCGGTAATTTCGGTAATTTCGGTTCGACGACAACTATTCGCAATTGGAGTTCGGTTGGGACTGAAGGGCGACATAAACGGTCCCATAAGTATAAAAAACAAATGAACCCGATTACTATGATCACAGCTATCAATGCCAAGAATAGAGCGAAACGATAATCCATTTTCTGTTGATTATAACAAATTGAAGGATCCGTTTAATTGAGTTGTCTTTGAATTAGTGATAGTATTGAAGAGATTTGCATAAAATGGATGAATGTTTTGCTCCTTTTGTTTACAGTTTGAAATACCGGCAAAAAGTATTGAATTACAGAATGTTTTGCACTCAAGTAATGCACTGCACTGTAGGATAAGGCAATTAATCCTTTTCTTCGTTTATTTCCCAACAATTATTAGATAAACTCTAATCAAATTCAAGTTTATCTAAAGAGAACTCTGCATGCTGATCTGAATGTTTAAAATGTCCCAGGTTAGATTTGGCTAAACTAGAACATATTTAACTTGCAAGTTGCAACTAGAACATTTAAGTCAGATATCAATTGTTAAAGAATTAAAATTAAGTTTTAATATAATTTTTGTTTGACTTAAGTTACAAATTATTTAGATTTCAATCAATTATTTGTTGTTTTAAAAGACATTACATATGAAAGAAAAGATGACATCAATTAGTGGTTAACGTCTGAAGTGTTGCCAACTCTTAATAATATTGAATCTTTCAAAAAACTTATTATTCTTATGAGTGTAGGACTCCTCCATCTGCGCCACTTTCATCTCGATCAGTTGGTCCACCATTAAATAGATGTCAAGCTTTTTGCGTGAGTTGACACCGGCCAACATATCGCCCATCCATTCAATGGCTGCCGTATAACACATTCCATTCAATGAAAATGCAGAGAAAACCCGATTCCAACCGATCTTTGCATTTATTGTCGAAGTATTATATGCTTCCAAATAAGTCTGTTTGAGTCCACAGTAGTTTTGGTAGTTCTCCTCGATCACATCGAATGTCAGTTCAAAAATTAGCTTTTCTACTAGCTCACTTTGCTCTTTCACAGTTTCAATCACAACATCAGCCAAAACGTGACTTTCATTGTTTGTCATTGAATTTGTTTCGATAACACTCTTTGGTATTGTCTCCACTTCTTGTGAATCACTTCCATTCGCTATCAGTTCGACTACGAGTTGATTGAGTAGTTCCCCGTCTGTCTGCTGTCCATCAAGTATTGACAAATTGTTTTGTGTCGCTCCAGGGTTTTCAGTGGGGTTTAGATCTGAAGATTCGGTGACTATATCAGTGGTTTCCTCATTGATATGCTCTTCAAAGTGTGATTCGTCTGAAACATTTGTTCCAGGTTCATTTTGTTCGATTGTCTCAACCACCACATCAATTGGCTCTTCATCTTGTTTTTCTTGATGTAGTTCTGTTGTTGTAGTTATCAGGTGTTCCTCCTCTTCTATTGAATGGTCCTCCAAGAGGTCGGGATGCTCTGGTATCTGAAGCCAGAGTTCAAAAGTTGGCTTTTCCTTTGGCGACTCATGTCTTCGATGGGCACAAAACCAATTATATGCTATCAAAATGATCTCAATAATAATGATCAAGATTAATACCAAGAGTGTGAGCGATAAGTAGGGCCAGTCTTTGAAAATGTCTATCAAATACATTTAATAGTAAGGATTTCCACAATTATTTCACAAATTCTTAAACAAAACAATTTCAATGAAATTCATTTGAAATACAAAATTGAATCCTAAAAATTGGCGATAATTTTGAAGTTCGTATGTCTTTTGAATGTCTTCTATTTGTGGGAACCATTAAAATGTTATTCGTTTCACAATTAATAGCTTTCATCCCATTTCTGGAACTATAGATAAGCGGAATATTTATGTTTCAAATCAATGTTTATATGAATTTCATATAAGTTTTGAAATTAGGTTTAAAACAAATTCTCTCATTTGATGTCAGATAAAAGTGAATCCAATTTCAATGAATATAATTTACTTTCACTTAATTAATATCGTTATCTCATCTTTCAAATCATTTTAACTATTTTTGAGACAATTCGATAGACTTCTTCACATATTCCATACTTTTGACGAATCGGAAGGAGTTCCTCGAAATGTCAGATCAGTACCAAATGATCTCAAAAATATGTGAAGTCAGACAAACAATGGATTCTTTGGCTTTCGATATGATTTCGAGAATTAGTTTTAACTGAAAGTAAGTTTCGATTAATTATTAAACTTTTATTGATTTCAAATCTATTTATAAATTACAACAAAACTAAACATAGATTTAAATAAATTGTGATTTAAATGATGCGATCGATCGTTGGTTTTGCGAAATATGCCTCAAATTTAACGTTTCTTTTGTGAATCAACTGATTCTTGAAGTCATGGAATCGCCGATAATTTCGTCCACTATTTTCAGAAACGACTCAGAAAAGAGACTTTCATTGACTAAACCTATCACTGAATTGCTTGAGATTAAGAACTGCTCCAAAATCAATAGCGGTTTCCATCGAAATAAATTGGTCTAGGTTATTGTCACAATTATCAGTAGCTATACAGGGATAGTCAGGGGGCGGTTTAAGCCAAGAGCCGTCCACTTCTTTCATATGAGATCTATTCGAAGCAAAAGTAATCAAATAGTTGTCGGCTCTGACCACTCGAAACATAGGCCGGTGTTGAATACCAATTGGATTATCGGTTCTGAATGTTAGCCGAGAATATGTGCCGAAGTCTTCGGGAAATGATAGGACTGTATCGAAGTCGTAGACCAGAGCACTGTTGTGGGCACCGCCACAATCAATCATAATCACGTGATAATCCCAAACACAGAGATAATCCTTCTTCTGCTGACCTGCTCTTTGCTTCCAAATGGGAACCATCTTCTGGTCATTTGATATGAAGACAACAAAACAGTCGTTTAAATGATTTTTGTGATAATTGGAAACAAAATGACATAATTTCCAAACGTTTTCTTCACAATAACAAGAAGTATAAACAGAATCAGTTCTATTGATAATAAATGTCTGGACATTGGATTTGATGTCACTCTTAGATGTCATCTAATATTATGACAAATCGATTGAAATTAAACGAAAAAATCATTCAAATGTTTGACATAAATGTAAACAATTTTAAGTAAAAGTTTGTGCTTTTGAGGCATAAAAACACTTTACGTCACAAATGTCGACAAAAGGTTCTTGGTTCGAATACCTGTCGGTTGAGTTGTTGTTTTTTCTAAAAGGGGTTATTTTTCTTTTATTTAAGTTAGTTTTTAAGAATTTTACATAACTTTACATAAAAAGAACAAGTTTGAGCAAGGTTATTTATCGATTTAATTTAAAATTATAGTAAAAATTCGTTACTTAAATGACATACTTTTTGTTTGTGTAAAGCATTCAAAACATGTGATCAAAGGATCGGCTTTTAATTGAATTTCATTTTTGTAAACATTAAGTCTTTTAATCTCTAATTTGTGGTCAAAACAAATGTCTTTAAGACTTTTACAGAACAAACGGTTGACAACAGAACTGATGAGATGTTGTCAACGGTTAGCCCTCACAACAGTTCCATCGAATCCTCACATATTTTGCAAATCCTCTCTGAGGTCTGTCCGACACAATTCGTCGACTTCGAGACCGACGGCTCAGACACAGACAATATCGGAACCACTTTCCGCAGACCAACAGTTTGATGAAAGACCACAAATAACTCCCGAAGCGGACAGCTATTCGGGTGAAACCAAGTTTTCAATGCCTAAGGAATTATTGTCTGTTCATCCGATTCAGTCGATCGGAATAAAGGATAAAATCGAAAAAATCTTAAAATACGAGTCTTTTATCGAACGGCTATTTTTGGGTGAATTCGACAAAGACTTCCTCACATATCCCATACTTCTCAAGAATCGGAAGGAGTTCCTCGAAATGTCAGATCAGTACGAAATGATTCGACAAATGTTCTCAAAGATACGTAAAGACAGGGAAACAATGGATTCTTTGGCTTTCAATTCGATGTTTCAGTTGAGTGTCTCTGAAATGATATTCGCCTTCGAAGCGATCGGTGCCTCCAATCAGAGCAAACTGTCCTTCGGTAACATAAGTCCCGAACAGCGAGTAGTTCTTAATCCGGACAATGACTCAAAATTCGTGTCAATTCCGGAAAACCAGTTGACTGTCGATCCTTTGAAGACAAACAAATCGATTATCGAAACAGTGATTCCTCTGATTATCCATAACTCGATGGCTTACTATGCGATCAATAATTCAACGAATGAGACACTAAAACAAGAACTTCTTGAAAAGCGGCCCAAAATCGGGTTTGCATATTGTGAACCGACAGATAATTTGGGTTCACTTCCGTACATCCATTGGGAAACGTTTGCCAAACTGAGCAATGATAACGACAATTGGCTTCTCAACGGATCCAAAGCCAGGATATTCAAAGATGACTACGACTACTATATGGTGTTCTGTCGTACAGAAGACTTTCCCGAAGAGGTTGGACAACAATATAAGCGTCACAATCAGTACGGAATCGTTACACTCCTTCTGCCCAAAGAGTTACTAACCATAGAAGACGATGGTATCGATAGCTATGGTATCGAATATCAGAAAATAAGTTTCAAAGATATGCTTTTAAATCGAGAAAAGTATGAACTGATTAAGTCTGAAGCGAAGGCCACTCAGGCTCTCAATGTTAAGGCGTGCGGACAGTTGGCATCCTCTGCCGTAGTGTTGGGTCTTCTCAAACAACTCTTAAAAAACACCTATGATTTTGTGCTCAACGAACGGATCGGACTCTCAGAGTGTGAGATAATACAGAAGATACTAGGTGAGACTACGCGAAAGATCTATGCGATTGAGTCAATGGTATACCTGACCGCCGCTATGTTCGACTCATTCAAATCCGGCGCCGACTTTACATTGGAGGCCATCGCCACCAAAACATTGACCACAGAATACGCATTCGATGTGATTAGAAATTTGCGTTCGATATACGGCTCCCGATATCCGGTGTCGTCGACAGCGCACGACTTAATCAATGTTTTTGACTCTTTCCTCGACTGCTCTATCAATAATCGCATGTATTTAGCATTACGTGGGCTTCGGATGGCCGGTGAGTGGCGTCACGACCACATCAGACGCTTACGGCTCGGCCCTATGTATCCGGTCTATGCTGTAAAGTACTACCTAGGTGCCATCAAAAAAAGAAGGAAAGAGGGCGTAAACTTTGGTTTAGATCTTTGCGGTTATCTTCACCCGAACCTGAAATGTGGTGGCGATTGGCTCGAAGTTTGTGTCAAAAAGTTAGACATGAGTGGAGAAGATCTACTAAAAGCTCACGGAAAGGTATGCCTTCCCTTTGATTACCTCTTATAGTAATCTTTTGTTAAATTAGCAGAAAATTATTGAAAAACAACAGGAATTGTATCGAATGTCGACCTTAGCTATGGATATCTATATGATGACGTGTGTCCTCTCCCGGGCCTCTCATGCTATGTGCCACGGAATCAGAAATAACGACATCGATAAGGAGACGGCAATGGCCATCTCTATGGAGGCATTTCTGAGAAACACTCAAATAGTGGACGAAATTATGGGCGATTCCATGACTTCTAATGACTTCAGGAATGAAATGATTCACAAAAGAAACGTTAAATTTGACGGATATTTTGCAAAACCAACGATCGATCGAATCATTTAAATCACAATTAATTTAAATTTGTGTTTAGTTTTGTTGTAATTTATAAATAGATTTGAAATCAATAAAAATTTAATCATTTAATGGAAGTTTACTTTCGGGGGACGGCTTCGGGAGCGGAGAGTTGGATATCAGAGACTTACGGAAATGTGGATTAAATGATTATTTTCTTGAAATGAATTCAAAACAAATTAAAACGAATTTTCAAAATAATTATCTTTTATTTCGCTTCACTTCCACCGTAAGAGAGAAAGCAATCAAATAAATGGCAAACAATTTGTTGAAAAGTTTTCTTTTGATATCATTTGAGAAAATAAGGAGAAAAGAGATGAATAAAAATGTAAATCAATTCAATATATAAACAAATGAGTTATCAAATGAACGCATTTATAAATGCAATAAAATTATTCAATAATTGTATTCAACTTTGAATAGAAAAAGTCGTTTTCGTCTAATTATGGTCTTTTGAAAAATGATTATTTCAAACGAATTATTGATTTGTAATAAATATAAACATTTCTTCACATTTATTAATCATTCTCTTAGTTCCCAGTCTTTCAATGGCTTCAACTATCGTTAAAACTAATTAAACAAATCTTAATTTTGATTCAGAATTCAAAGAACAAATGTATGGACAAAATCCAGGCATAAAAGGGGAGTAAAGTTAGATATTTAGTAGAGATGTGACTATAAATCAAAGTATTCTTCAAAATAAACAATTTGTGGACATTTGAAATCGTTTTTACAAGAATTCGATGATTAGCTGCTTATCGATGGATAGGATTTGATTTACTAATTATCAAAGGATAGGTCGGAGAATAACTTACATAAAATACAGGAATCAAAACCTCTCGAAAAATCAGGAAATGTCTAAAAGTAATTGAAAATTGTTTATCAAATAAAATAAAGTCTTTAATAATCAAAGAACTGATTGGACGTCAAATCAAAGTCTAGATTCTGAGGAAATAACTAAAATGTTTAAAAAATAATTATAAATATTAGGACTAATCATATGATTATTAAAAGAAAAATACCTTTTATTGAGAACCATATGAAACAGAAAAATAATACTAAACATTATATAACTAATCGTTTTTATAAAGTAATGAAATGAATGCAAAATTACAGACTTTTCTCTCCAATTGTTTTCACTTAATTTAAAGTCCAGTTTTGTTGTGATTTTGTTTTGTTTCTCAAAATTATTTGTATTTTAATTATAATAATAATAACTATAATTAGAGTTGGAATGAAAATACACCAAAAATTCAGTTGTTTTTCGCGTAAATTACTTAATAATAGTTATAATTACTGAGAAATTGAGGGAAAAACGAAATAAATCGAAAATTGTTTCTAAAGATATGTAAAGCAAATACAAGATATCATTTCTGCCATTAAATCAGATTATAATCAAGAGTTCAATAATTATTTGTTTGGTTTCGATGGCAATCATTGTGTTCTTCACTCAAGACGTCAGAGAAGTCACTGAAAATTATTCAAATCTTGTCATCAAATCTATTGCTAATCCATAAACTGTTGAGGAAAATAGTTTTCATTCAAAAAGCAAATCAATCGTCGATTTAATCAATGAATTTCTTTTTCGACATATAATGAGACGAATAATGGATTTTTGTTTTTTCAAATGAGAAAAAATAAACACAAAATCTGATGAAAAGATACACAAAAACTCTTAGAAATTCATTGGAAATAATAAACTGAAAAATAAACGAAAATATTAATCAAATGATAAAACCTATGATTCAGTTGTGTATTGATTTCAATATCATATCATATGATCCGTAGAATGAAATAAATGTGTAGTAAATTAGGAGACGGGTTGTCTACTGTCGAAGAGACACCATATTAAACAAACTAAAGATTAATGTCTTCTGTGGTGACCACTCAGTCATTGTTTAATCATTGGATCAAATTATACGAAAAGATGGCAAAAGTTCAACGAAAGTAACGATTAAACAAATGATTGAAAAACTTATTAATTGGTAGACATCGGAGGGGAGAAGAAAAGCAGAATCCAATCGAAACAGTGGTTGTCTTCTCATAATTGGCAGAAGAATTTTTAAATAACTGAAGAGTTTAATCAAACGTTTAGTTTCGACTAAAAACTGGTCTAAATTTTGTCGTCAATAATAATATTAATAAAAAGTCAATAATTAATATTAGAGTTATTTTTTGATCATTTCATACGTGGTTTTGACGCAAATATAATTAATAAACAAATAAAATGTTGCAAAAAGTTTGAAGAGTTTTGTTGAAGAGTCGATAGAATCAGTTTTTTTTCGGATAACTTCTTGTGGTGCGAACCCTTTGATTATTAATCAGTTATTAATTTATTTATTTATTACTTATTATTCACTGAATGCACGACAAGAGTAGTGAAGAGTAAGTGAAACGAAGAGACGAAACGCCGGAAACGAATAAATTGATTGAAAATTTGAATTTGTTTTTAGACATTTCAATGAACTTCAGAACTCTCCGGTTTTGGTGTCATATGATTAGCGGCCTCTTGTAATGTCGAGTGTGGGGTCGCGTGTGCTGTCGAGAGCGAAGTGGGCACAGAGCCCGGCGCCGGCAGCGGTTCTAATGTGGTCGAGTGGGGCACTATGGGCCCGGTATAGTTGTAAGCGCCGGCGCCGTTAATACTCTCTCCATAATTGCTGGAAACGAAATATTCTTTGTTCACACAGTTTCGCAATGAGTCCGGTATTCGGCCCACAATTGCCCGACGGATCTCTGACGCGGCCATTTCCCTTAGTTCGGTGGAGGAGGCGTCGCTGTACCAGGCGGCGTGGGGCGTGCAGATCACGTTCGGTGAATCTTTTAGAGGACCTAAGCATTAGTCATATGTTATTTCATTTAACAAATGCTTTGACACAATCACAACACCAATCATACAATCGATTAGTAGACTAAACACTGCATTCCTTGAAAAGACAGCTCAGCACAAGTGCTTACACATCCTTTGATCGCGTCTTCAATAAAATGCTGACTTATTTTTGATTCTCTAAATTTAGATCTCATTAAATAACTGTTAGATTCGTATCTAATAATAGTCAGCAAAACATAACTCAGAGATTACTCTGAAATTAAGAGATATCTGACTATAAATAAAGTGAAATAAAAAACTAATTTCCGATAAAAATCTCGAGAAAATAAATTAAGTTTAGCTCCGGATTAGAATAAAGTGATTTTATCTCAAATATATCTCAAAAATTGCGTATATTTTGTGAAATAAATTAAAAACAAACATAAAAAACAAGACTTATGACAGTCTGTGACTAAACTGAAAGACATTATAACTGAAGTAAAAGCAAAATATTTGCATTAAAATAGGTTTTCAACTAATCTGAAGACAAAACGAATTGAAAAACAAAATCTTTGGTTAAAGAGATGTTACGATCAAAGAGGAGAGCGTTGTCTCATAGAAGTGGGCGTTTGTGTGCATTTGACAGCCGCCTAATTGGCAGTCGGTTTATGTGTCCTCTCAAACAATGAGAGAAACAGAGAATTCAATACAAAAATAACATAAAACGAGACAATAAGCAAATACTGTGCAGTTATAAGGGGTGAGGACTCACCAGCCATGCCCGACAAGGCATTGAACGGCTCATTTTCATGTACATCGAGTGCTGCAGCTCTGATACGGCCGTCCTTTAGTGCAGCCGCTAAGGCATTCTCATCGACCAGACCTCCGCGGGCGGTATTCACCAAAAAGGCACCTGAAATGCAACCATGGTTTAAGATTAAGAAGCAAGGTCATTGAGATCGGAGCAAGAGTAAGAAATGAGAGACCAGACTTACCCGGACGCATCTGTTTGATGGTGTATTCATTGATGAGATGATGATTGTGTTCGTTAAGAGTACAGTGAAGGGAAACACAATCGCTTTGAAAGAGTAGGTCTTGGAGTGTATAGACTCGGGTCAGACCCAAAGACTTTTCGATGCCGTCCGGCAGATATGGATCGTAAAAGATTACATTAAAGCCGAACGCTTTGGCCCGAAGGGCGACCGCTGTTCCCACTCGACCTATCAGTGAATATGTGTTACCACAAATGCAATCCAAATCCAGAATGAGTACAGACCTAATCCAACGATTCCAAGTGTATCTCCTCTGATGCGCGCACAACCGGCGGCTGCTTCGCGCACCTGTTCGGGTCCCTGAAATTTCTTGCCCTCTCTGACCATATTTGCCAACCAATAGGTGCGTCGATAGAGGTTTAGAATCAAACATAATGTAGTGTCGGCCACCTCTTCGACACCATAACCGGGAACATTGCAAACGGCAACTCCTAAAACATTGAGCGCAAGAAGTGAGACATTAGTTGGAAAAGACAATAAAAATCAAAATAAAGTCATTTAAAGCGATAATAAAAGCAATTCACGAAAGAGATAACAAGTCTTAGAGAAAAACAAACAGTTTTTGAAATAAAACAAAAGTATAATAAGATTTGGAAACGAATTTAAATACGAAATCATTTGAAAATAATAACAAAAATTACAAACATTTCGAGAGATTGAAGAAAAAAAAGAGTAGAAAAACATTTTCATAGAAATAAGGAAAACAAAAACAAAACTAATGTATGGATTGAATGAAAACGAGATTAGGTTTCACACAAACCATTGACAGAGACAACAGTTTGAGCACAAGTTATGAGTGGGAGTCAGAGACTTATCGATTAGAAGAGTGGTTTGAGATACTGACCCAATTCTCCGGCGGCTTTAATGTCAATGTTGTCGACACCGGAACCGATCCTAACGATTATTCTCAAGGCTTTGAACTTTTCGAGATCTTCTTTCGTAAGAGTAATTGTATGCCACATAAGAGCCCCCACCGCTTCGTTCAACACTTTTTCATGGATCTCCTGTGTTGATTGGGCGTCACAGAAGGCAACGGTCGCCACGTCTTTGAGAATTGGCATTTCCACAGAACAGTCTCTTCCATCCAATAGCGCGACCAGTGGTCTGGCGTGCATTGGCCCGTTAGCTATCGGCCCACTCCTGGCGCCGACTAAAACGCACCAAACAATTGTTAATTAAGAAATAATTCCCAGAAATCAAAAACAAATAAAAGCGATCGAAAAGCAAAAATTCCTTTCATTTGTCTATTATTCAGGGATTGAGAGGAAAAACCTAACACTCAGTGAAGGCTTAACACAGAATACAATTCAATTACCGCTACTTTTCCTAATAAAAAACAAAACAAATCACTTTTGAATAACTCATTAAAGCTAAATACAGTCTGACCCCGATTTAGTGGATCCCTCAGTGCATCAAACGGTAAACAAACGACTGAAAGGTTTATAAAAAGCATCGATTCTCCTATTAGTGGTGTAACGCATATGTGTTGTCCACTCATTCGGGTTTCGCTTACATAAAGTCTACTAAATGGGGGTCTCTTAACATTGAAAGCCCATAGAAGCTGCCGGTGCACCCAAAACCTGTCTACTAAACACTGGGCCGTGGGCCACTAAACAGGGGTCAGACTGTATTGAGTTTTAACCAAGGTGAATGCAAATTAGCTGAGAGGTCAACCTTTTTATAATCATTGCTTTTATCGAATCATTAATTGAAAAAAATGGGGAAAATGTTTGCAAAACAAATGTTTTTATATTAAAGCGATTATAAGGTTATAGGACTTCACATAGGAAAGGGTTAAAAGCAAAGGCTAGAAAATCAGTGATCACATACTCGGGGCGTCCATTCGGGGCCGTTTTAACGGCTTTTTCTTATCCATGGATGAATTTGTCGGTGGAATCGCTGATTGGATCGAATGAAAGAGGGATGGATTGAGTGGTACTCCAGAGGACAGCGACGACAGCAGTGATGAAGATATCGATGAAGATATTGAAGCTATTTTTGATTATTTATGTCTACGACTCTCTACTAAAATGGTTTGTTTCCGATATCTCTATCAAAAACAATGGCAAAGAAAACCCGAATCAGAAGCAGTAAAAAGCAACGAATCAAACAAAGACAGAGATGTCCGACATTTTGCACATTAGTGTTGACAACACACCGAGTGCCGGACCCACTGCACACGCGCACTACCCCTCTCTCTAGAGGCAAACACTTACCACGTTCACCCCTTAGCCCAATACTTATCAATCTTGCAATGTATATAAGTTGTACTAGATCAAATAAAATCTGATGCATCACTTTTAAGTTCATAAGTAGTAAGTGTTTACTAGTATTGTTACCTTAATCAACATATAAATTGAACTTGTTAATTACCTAGAACACATTTGATAGAATTAAGGAACTCCTCCACAATGTCTACGAAATAAATGGTTGGTTCCTAAATGCAGCGCTTGTTTGGCACTCAATTACCTATAATACCAATTATTGTAAGGATTCAGTAAATCATATCCTTTATGAGTCGACGCGAGTTGGGCTCTCAATCGTCATGTAATATGTGAACAGTACTCGACGCTAATGAATACGATACTGCTTTGGGGGGCATTGAAGATATGATACATACTTTATGACGATATGATTTGTTTGAGATATGATAATTCATTTTATTTATAAATCATTTCTAATGAGAAATACAGTTATTTGCCATAAATGAGTCATTTGAGTATAACCTCTGAAGTGTTACGACTGACCACCTCTTTGGCTGACAGCACCACATCATTATCGTCGGTGTCGGCCACTCAGCGCGACTTCTCAATGGCCAGCCGTTGCATCGGTCCTTCGGGTTCGATCTCAGACATGAAGGCTATGGAACACCAGACCCTCAAAGTTCCGTATGAGATACTCAACAAGAAGTTCCGTTCGGCGCAGAAGAACATCGATAGAGAGATATCTCACGTCCAGAACTCTGTCAACGATTTGGAGAAAGCCGTTCAGAACAAAGAGGACTCTCCGGTGGCCATCAGTGCCATCACTGAACTGTTGAACGGCGTCGTCAGTAAACTACAGATACTGAAGAGGAAGTCCAACGAGAGTCTGACCGATGAGTTAGAGGCGGCCAATGTCTGTAAGAAGCGTTTGGAACACCTAAAAGACTACTGTCTTAAGTCGAACTCAAACGACGCGGCCATTACTCAGTGGAAGAAAAAACGTTTGGACCGAATGCTTGTCGACCACTTCCTGAGGTCCGGTTATTACGACTCAGCCATCAATTTGGCCCTTCATTCAGGTATTGAGAACTTAACAAATATCGACTTATTTCTGGTCTCGAGACAAGTGGAGGACTCTCTCAAGAATCGGGAGACCTATCGGTGTCTGAATTGGTGTCACGACAACAAATCGAAGCTCAGAAAAATCAAGTCATCCCTTGAGATCAAACTCAGACAACAAGAGTTCATAGAATTGGTCCGAAAGGACAAACGCCTGGAAGCGGTAAAACACGCGCGAAAGCACTTCTCCAACTTAGAGGACGGACAGAATATAGACCTGCAACGAGTGATGGGTCTGTTGGCCTTTCCCGCCGACACTCCCATAGAGCCCTACAAGTCGTTGTTCGATGAGTCGCGTTGGGATCAACTCATCGAACAGTTCCGTAACGACAACTTCAAGCTCTATCAGTTGAGCACATCCTCTGTATTCTCAGTGGCACTTCAGGCCGGCCTCTCAGCGCTCAAGACGCCGCACTGCTATAAGAAAGACGGGGAGAAGAACGGCGACTGTCCCGTCTGTAGCGACCTATTGAACAAATTGGCCTCGAACCTGCCCTGTGCTCACTGTTCGCAGTCGCGGTTGGTCTGCACGATATCTGGTCAGCCCCTCAATGAGCACAACCAGCCTCTGGTTCTTCCCAATGGGTATGTCTACGGGGAAAAGGCATTGCGAGCGATGGCCAACGAAAATAACGGCCGAATCACTTGTCCGCGAACTAAAGAGGTCTTCGATATCAAGGATTTAGAGAAAGTGTTTGTTATGTAATGTCTGACCCATTGATCGGATGTGAGCTCTGATTCGCATCAAATCAATCATTAGTTTTGTCAAAAAATGTTTATAAAAGACCTCATTATTAATATATGCAAACATTTTTGACTTTTGGTTAAAGTAAAGACATTTCCATAAATAGTGTATTGTTTTTGTATGAGACATGTGTTTAGGAAAACATGGAAAACATGTGTTCCCTCTTTTCATTGTTTTTGAATGCTTTTCAAGTAATCAATTTGTGAAATATGTGTACAAAAGTCTATAGAAATATAACATTTACTTCGAAAAGACATTAAAATGTGACCAAAAGTTGAAACGTTTGAATAGATTTCAGTATTCAAATTGGATGAAAGTGAGGGCTGAGCCAAAGTGAGTCATCCATTGGCTGTATGTGAGCCCCGGACAGCATCTGATGCAACGATGAGGTCGTGTGCTTTTTGTGGTGCACTAAAGGGTTGACATTCAGAGACTGATTGTCTGCATTGTATCGCATGCGCTGAGAGTCAGTCTCTCATCAGTTCGTCTGTTCGTTAAATGCTTTCATATTTTGAAAAACTTTTTACATTTGATATTCTTTTTGAATACGAATTGCAATTAAGTTTAACTCCGATTATAATTGCATTCAATTTGTTTCCGATTCCTATCCTTTCATTGGTTTCTTCTTCACTCGATTTCTTCGGATTTATTGGTATTTCGCGATTTTATTGCCGTTTATTCAGTGGTTTAGAGTTTTGCTGTTTTGCAGACGATTTTATCGGTTTGTTCGACAAAAAATGTCCAAAACTTTTGATGATTACTATGAAAAGTGTGGTTATATCGATGCAATCGGATGTCAGACCAATGAATCACAACTTTATGATAAACATTGCCATCAGATCTCTGCGCAACCATTGAGTAGTGGCCAACAGTCGAGTCTGTGGTCAGTCAGTAGTTATTCAAACGATTGGTCCGATTTTGTGTTAACAAAGAAAGACATCTTTGCCTTCAAACGTCTGATGGAAGAGCCAGTGGTCAGAGAAATGTTGGATTGGGACCAATGCTGTCTTCTCGCAGATAAGTATCTTTTGGCGATGGCTCTCACGTACTTCAAGAGAGCCGGTCTTCGCCATCAACAGTACACTCCCGTCTATCTTATGGTTGCCCTCTATTTGGCGCACGACATGGAAGAGGACGACTTAGACATTAAGTTGGATTTGGTTCGGTTCGCAATGTCTGACTCCGTGTCCGACAGCAAACTTCGGCTCTTTTTACGCAAAAGAGATAAACTGTGGCATCAAATGGGTCTCCGATCGGCAGTCAATCACTTCTGTTGTGAAGCAATTATGGAGCACTGCTTACCTGACCATTGGATTTGGCGCAGGGAGAGGGCCACCACTCACGGAGGCGTATGTTTGGCCCCACATATCAAACGTATGGTTCACCGACAGCTCCGGTTAACCCACTCTTACGTCGAGTGCAATATTCGTTGTATTGTTTGTCAGACTTATCACATAAGAGAGTTGGAGCGTAAGGCCAACGGCGCCCACATAACGACATTCCCTTACACCCGATCTCTTGTTAAACCGATTTTTAGTACTTTATCGGCTCTTTCGGCGCCGTTTTTTCCTCAAAATTATTGCTTAAGTCTTCCCAAATGTGAGGAATAACCACTAATTCGCCGATAATTTTGTTGTTTTTATAAATTTTATTTTGTTTATACTTTTGATGTATTTTTTGAATCTTTTTGTAAATAATTGACTTTTTATAGTTTTCACAGTTTTTTGTAAACTTTTAAATGAATTATTAATTCTGTGATTATCTCTGTTTTGCATTTTTATCAAATTTAGTCGAAAATGCAATGAATTCCTCTTAAATTTTGTCTCACAATTAGCTTTTATGTGCAATAACTGAAACAAAACTCGATTTGATTTCAAACTTTTTTAATTTATTTAATTTCGAATAAAATTTGTTAAGAATTTAATAGTTTTTGTTAATGTCCACTCCCTTGGCGACCGCCGTACACTCGGTTCTGATTTCGGTTTTGATTTCGGTTCTGATTTCGGTTCTGGATTATAAATATTTGATTAATAATTAAATGAAATCTCAAAAATTGATTTTAATAATTGAATAAAACGCAAAAATGGACTTTTATTTGAATTAAAGACAAAATATTTATAAACGAAAAACTTTTAAATCGATTAATTCTTTGCGTTAATTAATAAACTTTATGACCAAAAATAAAACACATTTTTCAAATTTTATATATAAAATACATTATATTTATAGCAAAAACACCACTTTTTATGATCGTATAAACACTGCTCTCAATTATTTCCAATGTGTGCCCTCCAATCCTCCCACTCATCGTCATCGTCGTCATAGTCAGCGTCGGCCAAGTCTTCGGAATAATCCAAATAGTCTTCGCCGCCATCAGGAAAGTCGTCGTCTTGAGAGTAGTGTGCGATCAGAAGAATACAGAGATTACCGAAACATAACTCCATTCTATAGGCAAAGTTGGAGAGGGAGTACTGTCCCGACTGCTTCGGATAAACAAATGCTGTCCACTCGTACTCCGAGTCATTTAGACTATCGACTAAGAAGCGTCCGATTTGGTGGTAGTCATCGCTTTGAAGAATGGCTTCTTTGCATTTTTTGATCACTTTTTTCATGAGTTTTTGGGTTTCGATATTACAATTGATTATCTCATTGTTTTCGATGTTAGTCTTCGCCGAATCGATCACTTCTTTCTTAAATTCCTTTAAAATAAAGAAAAATAAGTAAATAATTAGGAATTCATTCGATTCTTTGGTTTACGTCAGTATTTGGCTCAATATAAACGGTTTTGGGAGTAGTTCTGGAACTCATGAGTTTGACCTCACTTTGGCAGACATCCAACTGTTTCCTCAAGTGATCGAACTCTTGTCGTCTGACTTTAGTTCGAAGTTTGTCCACAGTTTCTGACATTTTCTTCAAGGCTTCAAAGCATTTCTCCGACGCTTTGTTTGGATCAAACATACATTGGATCAGATGTTGAGACAACTGACCCAATCTCATAGATTGAGGACAACCATAAGATTTGAAATCACAGTAAACTTCTTGTTTTTCTAGAATATTAGTGACAATCCTTGAGGCGGGGATCAGGTCTTTGGACAACAGCTTCTTTCGGTCATTTGGACACGTGTTCGGGTTTGACGACATCTGAAGACTTTGGAGAATACATTGTTTACAATATGAGTGACGACAACAGGGAGTTGTCATCGGATTGTTTAAGACGTTTAGACATATCCCACACCTTTGGATCAGATAAAGACATTAAAACTTTTTGATCTCTTAATCATTTCTTACGTCAACTCTTCTTCGATACTATTCGGAAGCGAAACAAACTTTGATTTATCAAAACCCGACATTTGGTCTCTCGGTTTGTGATACAAATAATCGCTAAACAGTTAATTAAGTGATTAAATGAGTAAAACAATTATCTATTGAATGAGAAAATAACAAAATAAACAAAACTAATGGAAATTTGATATAATTTCTCTCTAATAGAAAACGTTTGCTTTCATTCAAACCAAAAAAGTTATAAATTCACACATTTTTGGTGCAAATGTTGAACTGATCCGTCAGTTAGTGATTGACGTCATTTGTGGTGAGACTCACATTTGATTCTTACAAATTGGCGCAAAACAGTGATCCGTTTGTTTGTTGTTTTTGATCAT
>JAQIYB010000028.1:0-21054 GCA_034699325.1 Oribatida sp. Gr-Ori-00743 | reverse complement strand
AGACCTTTAAACCTGGAGCCGTAGTCATAGCCCATAATTCTAAGATCGTGGTAAATATCATCCGTCTCTATCTCGGCCTCAAAGACCTCATCTTTGGGCACATCATTGACCAGATCCTGAATACTGAGCGTATACTCGTCCGGAGAACGGATTTTGCCCACACATGTGGTGTTACCGTTTTCCACAATTACAAAATCACCTGAGATATAAAAATAACGACAATTTAAGCATGCTCAATGTTCCAAGATGCAATCACAATAATTACCCGTTTGTTCAAAATATCTGGTTTTCAGTCTCGTCGACTCTTCTGTCGATACAAAAACGGGTCGCCTAAACTGGACGTCCTCGAAGATCACAGGCAACTGATTCCAGAGTTTGCCTTTATGTGCGGTCATTTGTCTCCAGGCACACATCAAATAGCCAGTGGCCGGGAACAGAGTAGTACCATCAATGCAATGGTCGGGGAGGTAGGACTTGATTTCTCGCTTAAGGTTTATATTTTCAGTCAAATCAGAAGCCGTGGCTTTGAAGTGAAATTCAGGCCATTTTCGGACGAAGTAGTTCTCTGAGTGGTCCCAATTCAGTAAAGAACTAATAGATTGAGTGCCTCTCGACACCGGATAATCAACTTTAGAGTACAGGCTCTCTATGGACGGATTTATACCCAACTCATATGTTTTTGCGACCGCAGTCAAAATCATCTCCAGATTTGTCTCATTTGAGTCCTTTTTAATCAAAGATATATAAGTGGAGGCGTCCAGAGTTTGGGACACAATCTTTGAAAAGAGTCCGTGCGGTCCGATCTCAATCACAATGGCATCCATTGGCATATATTTTAGTTTATTATAGAAATAGACCGGATTTATGAGGTTATGTACAAAATATTCGGCTGAACCTAATTTAAGAGCATCTTCGGGGTCCGAGTCAAGGAGAGCTGTAGAGACCCACCTCTTAGACCTGGGCTTAGGATTAGGAACGCATTTCTTGAGCTCTTCAATCAATTTCTTTGCTGAAGTAATGAGATATTCGCTGTGATATGGGATGTCATGACTTTGGAGTTCACGAACAAAGACTCCTCTTTTGGCCAATTCGTCGATCATTTGTTTGGTTTCGTTATATAAACCTTTAAATTGAAAATTAGTTTAAAATAATTGTCTTTTCATTTGATGGAAAGAAGACTACCCGACACTACGACTGTGTCCTTTCCATTATTGCACACAACACTCGTTCCTTTGGGACACAATTTCTTTGCCTCATTCCAAGAGAGACCGACGACAGCCATCAAACCTTTAGGTATTTTCACATCACTTTCTGTGACGACTCCTCTATAATAAGTGACGAGAAGCGCCTCTTTCGCAGTGAGACACCCGTCCGCATAAGCGGCCGCTATTTCACCAAATGAGTGACCAATAATTCCGTCGGGAATTATATTTAGTGCCGTCATTACGTCCACTAAAGCAATCTCAATGGCAGTGGTGGCACAGAATTTGTTAGTCATCGACGACATGGAGTTCTTGTCGTCAGACAACAGCAGATATTTTAAGTCAATTCCATACGGTTTGAGCACTTCATGGCATTTATCAATGCTATCGGCAAATATTTTTATAGGCATCAGTGCTTTTGCCATTCCAGTCCACTGTCCGCCTAAACCCGGGAACAGAAACCAAACCGGGCGTACAGTTTTGGCAGTGAAAACGGATGAGTGCTTTCTATACTCTCTCTGTGTCTCTCCGTTTTCGTTAACACTTTCACTGATAATAAGCGAACCTTTAATTACAAAACAAGTTTTTAAACCATTTTTCGATAAAATTCATTAAACAAACCCCTTATAGGAAATCCACAGGAGTTTAATGTGGGCTTAGCTTTCATGGGATCAGTAAGTAAGTCAAGCAATTCCCTTGTCACTTTCTTAGGGTTCTCTTCTATCCATTTACACATCAAATTGAAGGCCTCTTCAGTTCGGGAACAGATGTTAACCAAACGAGGGATGGGATCCGCAATCTTCTCGTTGTCCTCACTATGGGTCTTATAATTAGGTTCTATCAAAACGTGTGCATTCACTCCCCCGACGCCGAAGTTGTTGATACCTGCTATGCCTGGTTTCATTCAAAAGTATCATTAAATTTACCTTACTCAAAATACGCTTTAAATACTGACCAGGAGTGTAGGGATAGTTTTCAGTAACTGGACGTAAAGGAGGGCAATACTCTTTAATATTGTTTTTAATCTTGTTCAAATGCAAGCAAGGAGGAATGCATTCCCTTTCGTAAGCTAACAACACTTTTGTGACAGAGGATACACCAGAAGCCCCCTCCGCGTGACCGATGTTACTCTTCAAGAGGCCCACAGGTAGAGTTCCCGCTCGTTTAGGTTTACCACAATAAGCATTGTATATGGCTTTGGCCTCCTGTGGGTCTCCCACCTGACAAAAAACAAATATAAGTTTAAAGCATTGATTGATAAACATTTTTGAAGACATGATTACAGAAAACACATGTCTTTAGATATGAAGTGAAGTAAACTTTGAATAAAAAACATATGATTTGAAAAAACAAAACAAATTTTCGTAATTTGTTTTCAAATCTAAAGAAATACTTTTTTATAGTTTTGTGAATGAATTCAGAGCTAAAGAGTGCAAAAGGGATGTCGAGTTGTATGGGATCACCGCAAACACTTATCACTCCATTAGACAACTCTTTACATCTCATTTAAGCCAATTATGTTTTAGCAAATGCGGTGAACACCCATACAACCCGACAGAGCCCTTTTGAATGTTTAATTTTGTGTGTTTTATATCATTTATGGTTTTGATCTCAATTTAGGTCTCATTATATAGCCATTAGACTGCCATCGGTTAAGAGTTCCAATCAAACAGTGTTGCAGTCACTGCAGACACTCAATTACTCTCTCCTTCCTTTGTGAGTCTCCACTACACTACTCTCCCTTCCCATACAAGACTTGGGTTCTTTCAAATTAATAAATAGGTTTAATGAGAAATAATTTTAAAATTACAGTTTGTGTGGAAAGGCCTAAAATCAATTGGACGGACTGAACGATAGGTCAGAATAGGATGAAAAATAATGTTACAGTTCGTAACTGTTTGTTCGTTTGTAATTATTTTAGACCTAGGTGTTAATTTAACTCTCAATTATATCTTGGCTTTTATTAGTAAATATTAAAAATAGCTCACCTTGGTACCAGTTGCATGTGCTTCAAAATAGTTGACCTGGAGCGGATCCATTGCCTCTTATGGATACCTTGTTTTAATTCTTGAGCAAAATTATAAGAAAAATATCTGACCTAGGTCGCATTGGTTGATGTCTTCGAAGCGCTGGGAATAACACCTGACTATGTGATCGGCCATTCCTTTGGCGAAATTGCCTGTGGCTATGCGGACGGGTGTTTAACACTGGAACAGGCGGTCATCACATCTTACTGGAGAGGAAAGGCTATAAAAGACGCAAACGTTGAGCATGGTATGATGGCCGCAGTGGGACTGACCTGGGAGGAGACCAAACAGAGGTGTCCGCCCGGCGTCTACACCGCTTGTCACAACTCAATCGATTCGGTGACCATTTCGGGCGCCTATAATGACGTCGAGAAGTGTGTCCAACAATTAGTCAGCGAAAACATATTCGCTCGGGAGGTGGCCTGTGCTAACATACCCTTCCACTCGCCACTATTGGAGCCAGCTACTCTCGGAATGATAAACGCACTCAACAAAGTGCTCACTACACCCAAACTCAGGACAAGCAAATGGATCTCAACCTCTGCGGCCGAATCAGACTGGACTAAAGAGAGCGCCCGATACGCGTCGGCCCAGTATTTCGTAAATAACCTGATCAGTCCGGTGCTGTTCCACGCGTCGAGCGGACACATACCCAAAGACGCCATAATAATAGAGTTGGCACCGCACGCCCTCTTCTCGGCCATCTTCAAGCGGTCGATGCCGTCCTCCCAATACATAGGACTCCTGAAACGGAACAACAATTCGGGTAATTTAGAAATGTTTATCAACGCTATCGGACAGTTGTATCAGTTGGGCGTCAATGTGGGCATCAACTGTCTATACCCGACGGTCGAGTGGCCAGTGGCCAGAGATACACAGTCCATATCATCGCTGATGAGATGGGATCACCAGAAATCATTCTTGGTCAAAAAATATCCGGAATACCACAATCAGGTGACGGCCTCTGACTTTGTTCAGCGCTTTTCGCTCTCAAACGCCGACTACGCGTTCCTCAAAGACCACGCATTTGACAGCAAATGTGTATTCCCGGCCACCGCTTACCTGTTGATAGTGTGGCGCAGATTAGCCGCCAGTAGAGGCAAACAGTGGTTCCAATTGCCGGTTGTCTTCGAAGGCGTCGACTTTAAGAGACTCACTCCTCTCTCAGAAGAGGATGAGGTGAAGTTGACTGTGCGACTACTGGACCCAACCGGAGAGTTTGTGATAATGGATGGCCAGAACATAGCCGTCAGCGGACGGGTTTACGTACCGGAAGATAATGGTCTTCAGTACCAAAACCTGATTGAAAGTGAAGTTCAAATCAAAAGCGATATTTGGTATAAATTATAAGACAATTGACTATTGAATAAAATCAGTTAAAACATACCATTCCTTAGGAGAGGCCACAAACTGGACACAAATGACTTCTATACTGAGCTCAATGTCCGCGGCTATGATTACGGCGTAAACTTCAGACAAATCCAAGAGGTAGAGTACGACACACTGGACAGGTCGTATGCCAAGGTCAAGTTAGACACGGGTGCCATCGCTGCCAATTGGATCACTTTCGCCGAATCCCTTATTCAGCTCTACATCACACACACGACAAGTCGTGGCGTTTATGTGGCCCTCAGTTTGCCATCACTCAGATGTGATCCGACTATTCTGTTCTCAAACACAACGAAAGACAAAAGCAATTCATTAAAAGTAATAACGGATTCAAAGCGCAAATGTGTTGTATCTAAAGGTCAGTAATAAAACACCTTTTCTCTCGATTTGACCAAGCTTACATTCATCTAAATGAACAGGTATTGAACTGAAGGGACTGACCTTTGCGAACATACCCCTCAAGAATGTGATGCATGAGGTTCAGATGGAAAAGTATGAGTTCGTGGCCAATGACGAGGGATCAGCCATTGAAGAGGTCGACGCACAGGAACTCCGCGATTACATCAATGCCTGCGATCTATTGGCGCAGAAAATCGCCGAAAGTATTGACCAAAAACCACAGACAAATAACAGCGAAAAGTTGTCGGAAGTGCTGACCAGAAACGGCGACACCACTCAAACACTACTCAATGTATTAACCAATTTATACCGAAATGTTTTCGATGAAAACGGAAATCCTGTCGACAATAGTAAAGCCAACGAATCCATAATTAGGAAGATTCTGAGCAACACTTCAGATAACGGCTCAGAATATGATTTGTCTTTCGATACACTCAACAGAATCGGAACAAATGGACGACTTATGCGCTCCCTCTTAGACATCGTAAACGAGAACCACCAGAGAAATATCACTATTGCAGAGCTCAGCCCCAACCGGGCAGTGCTGGCGCCTGCAGTTCTCTACAATATGGGGTTCTTCTTCCACTATCCTCTGGTTGTTGACTACACTATCGCCACAAACGGCACAAAACAACTGCCAGAAGACATCCAAAAGAGTGGTTATCAACTGCTTGAATGGGATGTGACTAAACCAAGTCTACCCACCCTGGCGGCACAGGTTGATCTTCTAATCTACAGAGATCTGCCAGAACTCAATTGTGAGAATCTGATCCCAGAAATCTCGACAAATATCAAAGACAACGGCTTTTTGTTAGCGGTCTTCAGAACACAACTCTCTTCGGCGGAGATATTATTGAATCAAATGACAGGTATTTAAACACTTTTAAGACTTAATCGGACCAACAATTTGCCCCAAAATCACTCATTTCACCAAACATTTAAGGCATGGCTTTTGAACCTTGATAATAAAATGAGACTTGAATTTGTCAAGGTAATTCTTAAAACTTTAAAAGTATGTAAAGAATAGTAAAGTTAAAAACCCTCTGTGCGCCATTGATCGCTACATTACTTATGCAATGCAAACCAATGCTCCCAAAAAGGGTTTTAAACTTTAAAATAGAAAAATTAAGCAAACCTAACCCAAGTCGTCAATCCTGTCCCTTTGAATACATGACTATAACTCCATTTAACATAACACACTTTTGAGAAAGGTCCAATTCATCAATAAATTTAACTCGTTATTAATGTATTAAAGGACCAAACATTTATAAACTGTAAAAATTCTCAAATTGCCTTGATTAATTGCTTGCAAATAACCTAGCTAGACTAATTTTCCTAAAATTCAATCAACAGATAAACAAATAACAAATGAGTGTCTGACCAAAAGACTGGCCGCTTTTGAAAGGTGTGCCCAACAGAACCAATTGGAAGTAATCGCTTCCAAATCAGACTCAATCACATCGACCGCAGTATTACTGCGAAAGTGCACAAAAGTATTCCCACCGGAAGGACAGGCAGTGGTTGAGGTCAAGTATGGCAGATATGACGAGTGGGTAGAAGAGCTAAAGGAAAAGTTCCGCGAATATAAGGACAGACCTAAGACCGAGAATGTCTGGCTTTTCGCTAATGACAGCGAATTGAACGGAATAATTGGCATGGTCAACTGTCTTAGACAAGAACCGGGTGGCGACAGATTCCGGTGCATTGTCACCGACTCCACTGTGGAACTGCCCATTGATTTCCGAACGGAGCCGTTCAACAGAATCTTGAGAACAGATTTAGTGATGAATATACTCAGGAATAGCCAATGGGGTACTTATCGGCTCTTGAATCTGGAGAGGGGTTACAATCGGGTGCAGACAAACGAAGCCTATTTGGATGTCACCAAAAAGGGAGATCTCAAAAGCCTTCAATGGTTTGACCTTAAAAACTACTGTCAAAGTGGGGACGACCTTGTTAAAGTCAAAATATACTATTCGGGTCTGGACCAGAGAGACCTGGCCCTTGCATCAGGTACACAACCAAGGCAAACTAATTGACTACATAACAAATATTCTGACCTATAATTTTCAGGTCAATTGGGCTCAGAATTTGTGGACAAAACACTTGGCTTTGAGTTCGGTGGCCGTCGCTCTGACACAGGCGTCAGAGTTATGGGCATATCCTCGGGCAGATCAGTCGCCACATCCATCGATATTAACAGCAATTTATTGGTTAACGTACCCAACAGTTGGACCATAGAGGACGGGGTGTCGGCCATCAGCTCCTACTTCATAGTATGGTACAGTTTGGTGACAAAAGCACAACTGGACGGAGGTTTGCCTCAACCGTACCTCAAATGAGACCCAAAATTAACAGATTTTCTCATTTATTTCAAAAGACGACACAATTCTAATACTTAACGGTTGTGATCCCAACGGTTTGGCCGCTATAAGAGTAGCTCAAGACCTGGGCTCTCGAGTCTTGACCTCTGCTTCGACACCGGAGAAGCGACAGTTCCTAATCGACAACTTAGGCATTCCTAACGAATCGATTTTATGTTCAAATGATCCAAAACTTTGCGATCAGATATTGGATATGACTGAAGGAAAAGGAGTCGACGTCTTATTCAACAGTCTCTCAACCGATAAATTGGTCGGCGCGGGAGGAATGGTCGCAGAGTATGGCAGATACGTCGAGATTGATAACTACGGCCAGAGTCAGACCAATCTATTGTCGAAAAACACATTATTTTATAGCATTTCCTCGATTTTAAGCGAAGAGACATTTGAGAGACAATTACCTAAACTTTTCCTCGGATTCAAGGAATGGCTGTCCGAAGGCTTAGAGAGTGGTATGTCCTAAGAGTAGACATCCATGAAAATGTTAACTTATCTTGTCCATTCAATGTTTAGGTGCCGTTCAGCCCATTCCCCGTGTTTTTTACAGAACCAATGCAATAGACAGTGCATTGAAAGCCCTGACCGACGACCAGACCATCGGAAAAGTGATGATTAAAATCAGAGACGAAGAACCCTTTGAGAAGACGACCACAAATATAAAGCCATTGGAAATGACTGTCAGCGCCAAGAGTTGGTTCGACGCAAACAAAGTTTACATTTTGGTAGGTGGCCTAGGTGGTCTTGGCTTAGAAGTCGCTTATTGGATGGTTGTCAGAGGTGCCAGAAAGCTGGTCCTCGTCTCCCGAAGTGGTCAGTGGTCTAATTAAAAAATAACCAAGCTCAGTTTACGTGAATTAATGGTTAAAATATTAAATATAGGAATCAAAAACGATTATCAATACGTTTTCGTCAAACGCATAGAGAGTGCCGTTCAGGACAGGATACGACCCGTTGTGGTGAAGATATCGACTTCGGACCCCTCTTCGATAGTCGGCGCCGAGAAACTCATCACCGAATCCCAGTCTTTAGGACCGTTGGGCGGAATATTTCATTTCGCGACAGTACTTAACGACGCCTTCATCGAAGACCAGACCCCACAGACATTCAAGAAGGTGTGCGCACCAAAAGTGGACGCCCTTGGTTATTTAGATGCGGTCACCAGGAAATTCTGTCCGGACATGGACTATTTTGTGGCTTACTCATCTCAGAGCTCAGGACGTGGATTTGTCGGTCAGAATAACTATGGCTACGCCAACAATGTCATGGAACACATATGCGAGCAACGGCTTAGGGAGGGCCTCTCAGGGCTAGCCATTCAGTACGGACCTATTGGCGACGTAGGGTTGTGGGCGGCCAATGATAACATCGATCTGACCAGCATTGGTATGGTTATCAACACCCAACGCATCCCTTCCTGTCTGGAAGTGATGGACAGGTTCTTCAACTGCAAGAATGCGGTCGTCTCGACAATTGTCCGAAGAGAGGGCTCACAACAGTCAGGTATGGACTGAATAAAGAGATTTTTGATAATTGTCTTAAATATTGTTTGTCTTTAACCACAGGAAGCGAAGGGGGAGCGGCTAAGAGCAGTGTATGGCAGGGCATTGGTATTGACATGTCCTCACTGCCCGACGACTTGACTTTAGGAGAGGTCGGTATGGAGTCTATTCTGGCCGTAGAAATGCAACAAAGAATCGAAAGGGAATATGAAGTCAGTCTAACCACCGATGAAATCAAATTAATTACTGTCCGACAGATTAAAGACTATCAAAACGGTATGCAATTCATTAATATTTACCAAGGTAATAATTACTAATTAAATTGTCTCTTTAGATGAGCTTGCTAACGTGAAGGTAAAAGTGGCCGAATTCAAGAAATCGCTTAAAAAATAGATTCTATGAAACTTTTAAACTCAATATTGTGTTCAAAATTAAAGCTCAAAACCACTGAAAACTGGTTTTTACGCAAATTTGTGCGAAAATTATTAAATTTCTGTTTTGATTCAAAAATTATTTTTCTAAATAAAATTCAAAATTTGAAATAACTTTCAGTAAATAATTTCAAAGTTAATGTCTTAACAAACGATCAAAGGTCTGATTTTGAGGTTAAACTACCAAAAGGTGTGTCCAATGGTTGTATGAAATGATCCCCGCAAACAGTCTGCCCTCAATTCGACCCACAAATCAATAGTTGAAAAAGAGTGACAATTCTGTGTTTATATAATCCTTACAGTTCTCAGACAATAATTAACCTGGTAATTCACAATTAAGAATAGAAGCCTAATCATTCATTCCTACTAATTTAAAGTTGCCTTGATATAATCTAATTAAATACCAATATAAGCAAATTAATCGAGGAAAACTTCTAGTGCTTCTAGAACTACATATACTTCTAGAACTACCAAGAGCATTTTGATTTTTTGCACCGAATATTCAAAAATATTGAAATTCAAATAATTTCTGAATATTATTAATCAAATCCGAAATTATTGGAGAATTAAAAAAAGAAAAATAAATTAAATTTTTTTATACATTTGTGTAAACTTTAAGCCAATGTCTGCGCTGTAAGTAAGCACTGAATGAATGGATTCACAAAAATCTCACATTTTATCTGATTTTAAACAAAACAAAAAAAACAAAAATTTAAATCAAAGCCAAAATTTAACCACAAATATGGCAAACACTGACACAAACACTGAGTAAATGAAGCCAGCATATTCTATAATGCGTATCAACTTGTTATTAACTCTAACAACACTAACCCTGATAATTATAATCTCCTTGGTACTAATATTAAACTTATACCAAGATACTATTCTGGAGAATGTCAACAAATATTTAAATAATGAAAACCAAGAAAACGGTTCTCCGGAAGAGATAATCATAGAAACCATTTATGGAGATATCAAAGGATTTCGCAAACAAGAGGTTGACCTCCAATTCTACCAATTCTTGGGAATACCTTATGCTGTGCCACCAATAAACCAGGTAAATTTTATCATTTACCTTTGCCCATTATAAACTAAATAAACCAAGATTCTATTATTTACCCTAGCACCGGTTACGAAAACCCAAACCAATAGCTGAAAAATGGACAGGTAGTTATGTGGCCGACCGATGGCCACCCTCTTGCAAACAAATAAACATAAAACAATACGAATACCTGACACCAGTCATAAACTACAACACCACCGAAGACTGTCTTTATTTGAATATTTGGACACCAATTGACGCAAAAGGAGCAGGGCCACTCAGGCCAGTCATAGTCTACATTCATGGGGGAGCCTTCATGTATATGGGCACTAGTTTTGAGATATTCAACGGCGCTGTTATCTCAAGTATGGGGGACGTCGTCTTCGTCACAATCAACTATCGAGTCGGTGTCTTCGGGTTCTTGGACACTGGCGCCGATGAACCAGAATTGGGCGGAGCCGACAACAGTGAGGACATACCCAAAAACATAGGACTTTTGGACCAAATAATGGCTTTAAATTGGGTCAAAGACAACATCAAGCAGTTTGGTGGCGATCCTAACTGTGTAACACTGATGGGCCAGTCGGCCGGTGCCATTTCCATCGGCCTCTTGATGTCCACACCAGAGGCCAGTAATCTCTTCGACAGAGCGATACTGGAGAGCGCGAGTCCGATGCAAATGAAGTTTTTCTATCAAATATCAAAAACCAATTATAAACGAGTTCTTCAGTTAACGAATTGCACACAAATTCAGTGTTTGCGAGCACTGAATGAAAACAACTTGAATTCCGTCCACAATGTACTCAACAAGAGTTTGGTCAGTTTCTCGCCGACAATACCCAGCAGACTATTGACACAATTCCCGAGGGAAGCCTTTGATGTAAATACAGCCGAGAGTGACATTCAACAGAAACAAATACTATTAGGTGTGAGTTTCAATTGAACCAGGACATGTTCTAACCCCTATTTAATTTCCAGGAAGCAATTCAGAAGAGGGCGCGATATTCTTACACCACATTAGACCGGATCAGTTCCCCCTTGATCAGTTGCCAGATATTAACCCTGATGGTGTTCTACAACTTTTCAAAGAACTCAGCTCTGACCTGCACAGCATGAGTGATGAACAGCTCAAAATGCTAATCGAGAATACCCTTGGCATTAATGGCGACACACCCGCAGAGCTCAGACAACAGATATCTACACTAATCGGTGACTTCCTCTTCAAATGCCCGGTAATTAAAATGGCGGACAGTCTGAGTGAGTGGCCAAATGTCACCGTTTATATGTATTACTTCACGGAGAGGTCAGGGCAATGGCCAGAATGGATCGGCAGCTCCCACTTCGAAGAGGTTCAGTTTGTATTCGGCTTTCCCTTAAGATTTCCCGACCAGTACTCAACCAAACAGCAAGAGTTTACCCGAAGACTTATTAAGACCTGGACTGAGTTTGCGAGGACCGGACACATGTTAGCACAGTTAGGCACAGAATGGCCCAAATATAACATAGAAGAGGGACAGCATATGGAACTCAATTCCGAGCGATCTTCAATTGGAGCGAAACTCAATCAAAGCTATTATTTGTTATACGAAATCGGTTTCCAAACAATTCAATGATTCAAACAATAAACGAGTTTTTAAATCACATATTTGTCCCTTAATTCTGTTCCCTCAATGAAAAAAGATTAGCTCTAGGTCTTTCTAAATAGCATTTCACAAGTTTTAGTTTAAACTAATGATAAGCATTAAAATGATAATCAAAACCTCACCGCAAATCACTTATTCTGTTCCGTTAAAACTGCTTATTCTGTGGTAAAACTTAAAAATAGTTTTTTTCCGCTCAAAAACTATGCATTAAAACAATGTTTTCAATGAAAGTAATAATTATTTTATTGATTTACTCAATAAATCCAATCAATTGTGTCGACAATCAGTTGAATGGTATTAAACCCGAACTCACGACAGAAGAGAAATGGATTAAAACTTTCGATCAAATATTCAATTCATTCAAACAATTGGCAGATATTTATCGGCCGACTCTCGAGGAAAGTCTACTCAAAGCCAATATCAGCTCTAAATGTAGTGACAGTATAACAACAATATTTACCAACACTGAGGAGGAATGGGTGGTCTCAAGTAAGTGACCACAAAATTCTAAACTCAAACAGAAATAAACCGAAAACTTTTAAATAAAGTGTTGGAATCGAGCGGTCGGTTACCCATTGGAATGTTGAGCGGAACCACCACTAACTATGGCGACTATGACCAGTGTGTGTCCACAAATGGCATCTTAGAGGACAAGAGCCCTATTTCTGGAAAGTATTGTTTCCTAAATATAAGACCCTCTTTGCCCGGAATCGGAGAGACTCTAAATCTAAGTGGAACTGCATATGAGAAGACATGGGTTAATAAACGAATTGGTCGTTTCGCCAGAATGTATGGTCGGGTGGCGAATGGCTTATGTATTCCCTCCGTATGCTCGGGCACAGAAGTAACGGAGTTTTTAAGGAATGGTATTAAAAGACTTATAAATAAAGTTAAATATTAAACGACTTTCTGTTAAGTCTTAAGTGATTTTGAGTTCGGAATAACAGTCGAACACTGTTCTGATCCCAGCAAAAAAACAACCCTGGACTGGGCCCAGCTTTTTGCAATGTACACAAATTGTCTTTCCTTAAAATGACCACTAATTAAGCTTGTTCTATTTGACATAGAACCTGCATATTGGCAACGGTGACCTCGGTAATAATCGGCACAATTTACGACTTGAGGTTATGCTCGACAAACGACGGAATCAATTCAAAGACAGATCAGAATGAGAGTCAAATTCGAGACATTTTCCGCTGCTTTTCATTCACAGCAAACGCTAAGAAAGTGTTGACAATAGTTGAGAGCAGCGGTGAAAATGAGCTCAAATTCTTGCATGGATTACGGGTTTTGTCAATATTCTGGGTTATTCTCTGCCACACAACAAACTTCGCACCCCTTGGTCTTTATGATCAGCCTATGATAGCAGGTACTCGAGTATTGTTGAGTATACCAAGCTAATTTTACCAAATGATCTAGCTCGTTTCAAGATTGACGGCGTAAATGTGATCAAACACTTGTGGACACAACTAATAATCAGTGGCTCCCTATCTGTGCAGACATTCTTCATAATAAGGTAATTCATCTATCAATTTGATATTTACCTTGATAATTACACCACATTTAAACTTTCAGCGGACTTATATCACTGCACACGGCTTTAAAATATAGGAAAGGCACAAATCCGGGGTTCACTTACTGGCAATTTGTGTTACTCCGATGGTTGAGGTAAAAACCAAACTTAACAAGGACATATCACTTAAACCTCGCTACAGATTTGCGCCACCACTCCTGGGCATGTTCTGCTACCAGTTTATCTGGCCACTACTAGGGTCAGGGCCAATGTTTCACTACGACTTCCTGAAATACGGCCTAGAACCTTGCTACTATAACTGGTTGCCCAGTTTCCTATTCATTTCTAACTGGTGGCCGCTGGTTGACCAGGTAAAATTAACTTGACCAAGATCACTGAGCTACAAATTTTAATCTTGCTGGACAATTTTAGTGCGCCTCCCAAACCTGGTATTTGGGGGCCGACTTCCAAATCACATTACTCTCATATTTTGTTATAATATATTACATCAAAAACTATGAGAAAGCAATAAATGTGAACATTTGGCTGATAATAGTGGGAATCCTATTGCCCACCATAATCAACTACATTTACAAACTGCCCTTGGTGCATATCTTAGACCCGGATCCTGAGTAAGCAACATTAACGCAATTATAATAACTAACTTGAGGTCAACCCTAAGGAAACTGAGCATAACTTACAGTATGACTGAGTTTAATACATATAACCATTTGATGGCATACTTCACGGGAACTCTTTTGGCCGGAATAATAAACAGTGGCCGACAGTATGTCGTCCCAAAGGTACTGATCCAATGACCAAAGCTTACATCCATAATACAAACACAACTGCTCTAGGCAATCAGGAACACAATCTGGGCAGTTTTGCTCATGGCTCTCCTATTAACGCCATTTTCTACCTATCCTTTCATACAAATGGATGAAATACCAGCCTCCCATCTGACCATACTTTTCAATAGCATCAAGCGACTCGTCTGGGTTGCCGGCATTGCCTGGATCGTTTTTGCCTGCTCCTCATTTGATAAGAACAGTATACTATTTGATTTACCAAGCTCAATCATTAATTGTGTTTTTCAAAATACCAGGTTTTATATCGAAGTTCTTATCCGCAAAACTATTCCAACCCTTTTCAAGGCTAACATTCAGTATATACCTGACCCAGTCGTTAGTGGTCTGGTATCACGGCTACCAAACCCGACATCTCTACCCCATTGATCATTACAATGCAGTAAGTGACCAAGATAGTTTATAAAATCAAATGATCCTGCTTAAAAATAAACCTCCTCCTCAAAGCTATTCAGAGTGGGCGGAGTGGCGATGTTCTCAGTGATATTCGGCTTCATTCTGCACATCCTATTCGAGGCGCCGTCCGTTAACTTATGTAAACTGATATTCTCGCCCAAAACGGGTCGGAAGTCAGCCCAGAATGAGACCAATAATAACAGCGAAGAACTGGAAGAACTCAATGAAAGTAAACCTCACAAACACTGACCAAACAATTGAACCGTTTTTATACTTTTCCACTCATTTCTCTGTTAATCAGGAATTGAAGACAATTCTAAACTTGAGATTCAGATAACAGTTAACCAATAAATTCAAACCTTATTTACAAAAACACATTTGAAAATATCGACCGAAAAGTATAACAAAATTGAATTATCAATCACTCAGATTGACCCAGTACCTATTATCAATAAAATCATGTGCTTGAAACACTTATCTGACCTTGTCTCTTTAAATTAGCAAGGTAAGTTTGCAATAATATGCTTATTTGTGAGAATTTGGGCTTTAATTCGATAAAAACGACCATTAGATTTAAAAGTTACCTTGATTAAAATAATTAGCTTGAACATCTATTGATTGTCGTCTCTGATAAACTGTGCGGCCCTCTCCGCTATCATAATAGTGACCGCATTTGTGTGGGCGTTCGGTGTTTCCGGGATCACCGACGCGTCCACTACTCTCAAATTGGTTATACCTCTGACTCGGAGTCGGGGGTCGACCACAGAATCCGTCGCTGAGTTACTCATCCTTTTGTATAAAGAAAACAATTATTTTATTAATGAAAACCCAAAGAAAGGTTAGGACTGACCGACAGGTGCCCACAAAATTGTAATAACTTCGGGCGAGTTGTCTGATATGACACTTCAGGTATTGGTCGCACATCGGTTCGCCGGCACAGGCCTGACAGCTAGGTATAGGCGGAAAGACTGACACACCGTCGAGGGGCCGCCTCTTTGTCACATACACTGTCATACGGACGGCGTCTAAAATGGCGTCAAAGTCCTGGTCTTCTGACAGGTATTGCGGGTCCACTAATGGAGGACCCGTTGGATTACTGGGGTCCAAACGGACAGTGCCTCGGCTTATGGGATGAGCCAAAACTGGATCCAACGCCATATAATAGTTGCCGACATACGGTCGCCAGTAGTCAGTCCACTCTTTCCTTAGGGGAAAGGGATTAATCTTAAGCCACAAGTCTTTACTTAACCCAAAACTCACGTATTGTTCACATATTGAGAGACCGTTGCACTCAAGTCATCGCCAAAGAACTCCACAATTGCGATGACCATACAGTCGGGCCAATTGCGCTCTCGGCTGTTATTCCGAGTGCTCATATACGTCACACCGTCGGGATGATGGCCTAACGGCCCGCTGGAACTCGTATAGTAGTCATAGAGGTTCTCCACGGTGAAATAGGGGAGCGGATCAATGAGTGACGAGTTGTCGATCCGGTAATACAGCGGCACAAACACCATGTCGTGCAGATTGTCGCCCACCGGGAGGTCCGCCACAACATTGATGTTCAAAGATTGCAAGTATTCTCTGACACCGATTCCGGACAGCATTAAGATTTGTGGTGAGTTTATAGGACCTGACGTTTGAAAAATTCAAATCCCCTCTGATTTTAGAGTTTTAATGAATACCTGCGGACAGAATGACCTCACGATAGGCCAAAGCAGTGTAACTTTGACCGCCTCTATCATAGACAACCCCATAGGCATTGGGCGTACCGTTCGCTGTCTGTTCGGTTAGTATTTTGCGGACGTGAGCTCTGGTCAGGACGTGTAGGTTAGTCCGATTGAACCGCTCGATGTAGGCGTTAGCTGTGGTCGACTTAATACCTGTGCTGTTATTCCAAAACATCTGTGCGACAGTCGTTCCTTCAGTTTCGGATAAAGACATTAAGATTTAAGGAAGAGTTGATTCAATGGATTACCCAATTGTTGGGCGCCATTGATGTCCAGAATAGGAAGTCCCAGACTATTGACCGCATCTCTGAAGGCCACTACAATGGGGTCGGGCTTTGTTTCAGTAGAGATACTGATAAGACCGCCTGTGCTGTGAAAGGCTGTGTTTGAACTGATCCTCGAATCGGTATTATTTTCGGAGAGCAAGAAGTAGGGCAGAACCCGTTCCCACGACCAGTCCCTCAGACCATACTTATTGGCCCAATTGTTATAGTCTCGAGGATTGCCTCGATTATAGATATCCCAATTGGTGACCGAAGAGCCGCCCAACACCTTTCCCCTTGAGATGAAGAAGTTAGGGTAGGCCAGGCCCGCGCTGGTCTGATTTACAACATGGTAGTTCCAGTCAAACTCCCCACCAACCAAGAATAGAGTATTGCCCGGCATATCAGTGATTATAGACTGGGGTCCGCCCGCCTCCACCAGCAAAACATTGATGGATGAGTTTTCAGCCAATCTTGCGGCCACCACACACCCGGCAGTGCCGGCGCCCACCACTATGTAGTCATAAATAGTGCCGTTAATCGGTGTCTGTGTGTTGTCGTAATAGTTGTGCGCTAATTGTCTCTGCAATGAAATTATTGACACTGTTATCAGTTGTATGGTTAGACTGGGGGCCGACATCACGAATAAGTTAAGAGATTGTACCAAAAGAGCACACCTTTTGTATTGATTTGTGGAAATTGTTGGCCAAAACCCGCATTTTATTAATTAATTTTAATCTAATCTTTGAATTCATTTTAAAAGACATTGACTTCACTTATGGGGGAAATAAATACTACTTTTCCTAATTTTTTGCGCCCAAGCATTGCCTCAGATGACCATGGACAATGAAAAACAGCGAAAGACTCTTGGACAATAAATGTAAGATTTGCATATTCTACGGAAATAAAATTCAACTTGCAAAATCCAAAAATATAATTCAGTTGTATCAATATATACCAAGTAGAGTTTGTTATCGACCGCATCCCAGTCACCACATGAGCGGATCTTTGTCCACAGCCCGGTATTGTCAACTATCTAGAGCTGAATGTCTCTATGGACCAGGCTCAATGCTGACGTACTGGCTGCAACAATGTCTGGGGAACAGGACCTACACCTAAGTGCCGGTCTTTACAGATAAACACTGCTTTTTGTACGACTAATAAAAGTATAGCTTTCTTTCATATATACGTTAATTAAGAATCAATTATTTTGTTACAGTTTGCAAATATTTGAACCTAACCTAAGTTAAGGATAGGCTGTCCTTACACCTAAAGAAATGACAATGTTCCCCATTATAACCTTGGAAATGAAAATTCGTGGTAATCTATCCTTTGAATAATTAGATAAAAAACGGATAAATAAAATTCAAATTCAATTAAATAATAATTCAAATCTTATTTACAAAATAACCGAAAAAATATCTAAAAATAATCAAATATTGTATTCCGAGTCATTCAAATTGATCCCGTATCTTTTTATCAATAAAAACTTGGGCGACAGACAGTGCTATTCTGACCCGCATTTCATTTTCAACTGAGTCTAAGGAAAAGGTTAGTCATATTTGAACAGAATAACGATTGAATCAAAATTCTCAATAATGAATGCAACATGGTTATTACTAGTCTTGTTAACTTTGTTCAACAGGCAGCAAGGTCAACTCTTCGACGATGACCCTGATATTTTCAGACAAACGGTATAAAACCATATTTACCAAGCTTAATTAATAATAACCATGCTTAATTGAAACAAAGCCACAACTGATCGAATCGCGGGGTTTCCGCTCAGAATCACATACAGTGACCACAACCGACGGCTATATTCTTCGGGTGTTTCGTCTGCTTAACCCACACATCACTAGAGACCAGTTTAAGTCAAACCCAATAGTGCTATGGCATGGAGTGGCCGTAACCTCAGACTCGTGGCTATTCTCAACAGTGGGCTCTATCGACAGGAGAGGACTCTATAGTGAGAACAACGACGAGTACAACGACTGCAAACTTAATGTCACATCAAATCTGGCCTACACTCTGTCCGCCTGTGGTTATGATGTGTGGTTACCCAACACGAGAGGAACGCATTACTCGATAGGACACCAGACGCTAAATGCTTACACAAGTTTGTCGGCCATTTTTAAACTATCCTGGGCGGTCTCACAATTGTCTTCATTCAATTAGATCCCAAGTACTGGGAGTACAGCCTCACAGAACTGGGCATTTATGACATACCAGCGGTTGTCAGATATGTGTTGGAACAGACCCGAAGCGGTATTAAAAGTTACCTAGAGTCAATTCTTTAATAACTATATGTTTAGAATCAGTCGGATATATCGGTCACTCCTTAGGGACGGCATCGATGTTTATATTGCTATCATTGGTACCGGAATTCGAGCGCTTTGTTAAGCCTTTCATAGCGTTGGCACCGGTAGCTTATCTAGGTAATATTGAAAGTATTGGCCGATTGTTTGTCCCCTTAGAGCCTATTATAAGGCTATTCCCGGCACCGGTTGGAATACCTGTGCCCATCGCACAGTTCATAGGTGTGTTTATTTGCGGAAATGAGCTCTTGGTCCAATTATGCGCCGATGTGTTCTATGCCATCAATGGCTATGATCCTGATAATTTCAATAAAGTAAGCTAGGTCACCCTCACACACCACTCAAAAGATCTGTCCTTAGACTAGAGTACCGGTAGATGCGGCCCATTCGGGCGCCGCCGTTTCGTCCTGGGTTTATGCACATTTGGCACAAATGGTAATCAGTCGGTGTTTCCGGCGCTTTGACAATGGGGTCGACGGCAACCTCAGGAGATACGGACAGAGGACACCCCCTAACTATCCCTTATGTAACATAACCTCAAGAAATATCGCGCTCTTCAGAGGACTCAATGATTTGTTGGCCGATCCGATGGACGTCAGTCTTCTTGTGGACCAACTCTCAGGTATTAGAAAACCATAAAATAATTCAAAAATTTAACCAAGAGCATTAAATTCTAGTTACTTTGCTGGATAACTTTGTTGTGCCTGACCCCAAATGGAATCACCAGGACTTTCAACTAGGAGTTAATCAAGGAGCTTTAGTCAATAATAGAATATTAGAAATATTGGAGTTATTCAACAAATAAACAGACTCTCCCTCCCTGTCCCTCTCCCTCTCCTCTGTAATAAACTCAAAAATAGACTGAAAAATATTTGTTTAAGTGTTTGGTATTTAAAAGTAATAAAAATGACACACTTTTGAGATGCGCTAACTTTTCACTCCTTAGATAAGGGGTTTCACATCACTACTGGAAGTGAGTGCTATTCATAGAAACAGAGGTTCTGTTCCCCAAACAAACTTAGAGTTAAACACATTTTTGTTTAGAAAATAGTCTCACAAATGATACCCAAAATCCATATATTTTTCTACATATGAATAAAACGCCGATTAATATGAAAACTAAGAAAAAATTAGAATTAATTATAAGTTTTATTCTAATTATTTCCTTTTTATACATATTTGTAATTCTGTCCGTTTTGAACACTTATACAATAAATGCCCGAAAACTCTATTTATTTAAGTTTATAAAAACGTATTTCAATTATTTCAGTTCAATATTATTCATAATAAGTGTAATACTTTTGTGTATAAAATTCTATAACTATTTGATTGCTATAAAAAACACAAAAACTGTGATATATTTAATACACTATTCGTTAATAACTGTGTTATTCATAATAATTCTGATGATTCCAATCGGATATCAACTCATACGGCCTTCCATTCAGTTTTGGCACATATTCTAGACTTATATTCTCATCAAATTAAGTGAAACACTAAAAGCACCTAGCTTAATTAACATATTGCCTCGCCCAACCACTATAAACCAAATACTATAAAATCCAATATAAAGTGCCTAGACAAGTTATTCTATAAAATCAATAAAGAAATCTACATCTAAATTAAGGGGGAGCTAGGTCAGAAGGGAATATAGAGGGCCGAAACCCCCGTTTTCTACCTAATTAGCGCAACTTTACCGATAAATATATATACTTAAAGATTAAGTGAAGGGTCCTTACTTTGCCGATAAGATACACTAAAAGCACTAATAGCAAGGTTAAATATGCTTTAATTCCCACATTTAATGAATATATAAGTCTAAGAGTCTATGAATTCTTTATAATATATTTTATGTGCAAAAAATAGATAAATAAAAATGTCATTAAAAACATTGTTTTCGTTACTCTTTTTAATTAATGTCTCATTCGGTGCATACGATGAGAGATATAGACCTCAAC
>JAQIYB010000027.1:0-21082 GCA_034699325.1 Oribatida sp. Gr-Ori-00743 | reverse complement strand
GTTGGATAAACAAAATTGAACAGAATAACTACAAAATGAAACAACAAATGAGTGAATACAACTGCAAAGCCGTTCCCAATATTGGACTTTACTCTAAACTTTAATTCAAACATAAATTGTGTCATAAAATTACACACAAATCGAGTTATTTCTCTGTTTAGAGAATATCTGTTGAAATATGATTTAGTCGTTTGTTATAAAAGTTGTGTTTCAGACGAATAGCAATCGATTTCTCTTCGATTTATAAATGTTTTGATTGCAATGTTTCGGTCGGTTTTGTTGACTGACTTTCTTCGCCACTAAATAGCAGTTAAGGTAATAATTATTCAGTTATAACGAGAAAACTATTATGAATATTAAACGGATGTCTCCACCCTTACATAGATTGTGGTAGAGCGCATACCACCAGTGCTTCTTCAGCTGCGATCTGACGGTTCCGCGCTGTCAGCTCTCAATATTATTATTCATTTGTATCGAAGGGGAATCCAATTTATAAAGAGTGCATTATTCTCGTCATCTCTATTAGCACAGGAATAGCACATCAAACACAACAGTCGAGTGCACTGTCTCTTCAACAGCACGGTTCGGGAATCCACTCAATGGTAGGTCTATCCCATCTGTAATTTAGAGATACACCACATTTCACAACATTTACACCAAACATGTTATTGTTATTGCAGTTAAATAATAATCGGAAGTAATACTCCCCCGCCTTTCCGGTGCAAAAACTCAATTATTGTTCTGTTTAATCGGTGTTGAGTCGAAAATATCATTTTTCTGCCATATTTTCAGTGCTTTATTGTGTTTAGTCTCACAATCAAAACCATTATATCAGTTGTGAGTTGATATTGAAGTCTAATCAATGGTCTGTGCCGTCTGTGCAATAGTTATGACCATATTTTACTAATGCATACATAACTCTGGGAAAGGAACACAAAACTGGCGAAAAAATGCATATCTTTCTAGCTGTTAGAGGCCAGGGCTGTATAAAAAGCGTTGTCCCGGCGAGTATATTAATTACAGGTGCAAATACAGCTTTTTTAAACTTAACATATGAGTGGTTCCCTCAATCTCTCTCATTCTGCTCTGAGTCTATTCCGATCCATTTGGCAATACGTGATCTAAAGGCGTGCATTTCAACTATTTTTAATGGCATAACATTTATGGCATACACAACATGTTCGCTAACATAAGCTTTTTTGTACTCTGGACTCGACTCCGTTCTGTGCTAAGAATAAAAACTCGATGAAGAAGAAGAAAAGTTATTCCTCTCAATGTTCAGTTGTGGTCACATTTCATAGGCATCGATGGAAATGCGTTTTTCTGTTGCATTCAAATATTGTTTGCAAAAGATTTGAATATAAGACCTAATAGTGAATGCATTTTGTATTTCGAAGAATATTATTATTATTTTGGTTATAATCTAATAATAATATCCGTTATTATAAGAAATTTTGTAGAATTTAATATACGATTAGTCGAAGAACTGGTATATAACTCACTCTTTTGGTATAAAATAAATAAGTTATTTGACTGTCGACTAAACGTAAATAAATATTAATCTAAACTCTCGAGTATTGAGTATAGTATTCACTATTTCGGAGATGAAGTAAATTTTCTTTGCATTTATTTATTTAACTTAACAAATGACTAAAAACGCTTTTTGTTGTCTGAGCGCTCAGTCCTCCGCGTATTTGGCATTTTGTGAGCTGTTCCTAACACTGAATAAACAGAACATATGCTGAACACATTGAAAACCACTTAAGAAGAGCTCTTATTCACAATATTTTTCCTATGAATTAACAGTGACTTCAGTGTTGGCTGCGATGGTGTTCTGCTAGTCCTGAGTAATTCCAACAGACCTTTCCTTCTGTACACTTCTCAGCTTCCCTTCCCATCTCTTATATCTGGAAACCACACTATCAACACATATAGAATAGCCATACATTGTATGCACATACAAGTGCTCATCTCTCCTCTGGCAGAGCGGTCTCCGACTGTTTTGACCTCTCTTTACATACATATTGACATTTCATGTCTCTCTGGCGTACCTCTCCTATCCCTCTCCCAACTTTTGGCAAACAAAGTTCATAGTAATTATAGGCCCCATAGATATATGGCATAACCATTTGAAACCGAGCGTGAAAGGCCATAGGGCTAGTGCTAGCGCCATGGTATGCCTGTGCAGCACAGACCGAGTGCTTATTAGCCATTAGATGAGTGCTGAAAAATTATACGATAAGAGCATTCAAAACATATTTTTTCACTGCATTTATATTTTGACTGTTTATATGTACGCATAAAAATACTGTTCAATATCACAGCTCAGTCCTAAATTTGCCGGTGCCCTACACGATTTTCTGAGTTGTGTTGTGGAACAGTACACCTCTCCGATCATTTCTTTCTGGTATGCCATACATATGTTCCACTCTTCTCTTGTATGACCCGTACTATTATTGGGGCTTAACTTTCACTTTATATGTGAAGTATTCAAATCTTGTAAACGTTGTCTGTATTTCTTATGTTAGATGTCATGTCAAGGGAGGACTGGCCTGCAATACAATACAATCTAAAGGCTATTTGTTTGCGGTTATAGCAGTGTATGGATCTATTGTATGCTTTCCGATGATATCTATGATATGTTCGATACTGTTCTTCACTACAAAAAGGTTTGAGGGAACAGAAGAATAGGACAGAAACCAGAAGAGAAAGGACAACATAAGGACTGTTAAGGAAGGAATCCGTGTCCAAAGTGCCGGTTCAACCGTACGGAAAGCACCGACTTTTATGCAAAGCTATTATAATAAGAAAAAAAGTTTAACCGAACAGAAGAAAAGTTCAAATCTCAGCAGAAGTTTTGTATTTTACTCATAAGAATAGAGAAGAGGAGAAAAACTTCTTCCAAACGTTAAAAGCATTTCATAAGAAAAGGCGAACAGAAGAGCGACGACTCAACTGTAAGACTCGATTAGACTCGACTCAAGAGAGAGAGAAAACTCGTGTTTGAGAAACAGCTCTTCAGTACTACAGAAAGAGCTCTGAAGTCAAGATCGACTCCAGAGTTAAGGCAAAGAAAAGTTATAAAACAATTTTCTCAAAACATTTTAAATTGTGTTCATGTGTTTCGTGAATTTTATTAGTCAATGCGGTTGAGCTCTGAATCTATTATAGCTGGCGGTGATCTTTTGCTCACAAACACCACTCATTGCGCTCCACTCTAGACCTGAGTCGTGAACCAAACTCTTTTTTATCGTTCAGAAGTATCTCTCGTTTAGCTCCGAGTCAAGTGTTCGGAGCGAACGAAATTCGCGTTCAACTGATTTCAAATTAAAAAGAAAAAGAAATCTAATTTATCTGAGCTATCAGTCCAGCCAACCACCAGTCCAACCACCGGCGCTCTCCAAACGAATCAAAGTTCGTTCGCAAAATTCGTTGTTTAATAAGTTTTTATTATAAGCTTTGAAAAAAGCATTTATTAAAACAGTTGTCCGTTCGCGCGGCGCAGTTGTATAGAGACTGTGCTCAGGACTTGTGTTATCTTTGCAACGAAACGATAGCAACAGAACAATGAATATTAAGTCGAGAACTAAGCGACTGATAATAACTTCTCTCCAATTAGACTGACTTTAATTCCCAATCGAATTAAACTGTCTTTGCTTCGAGTCATAGCCTGTGCTGAGGAAAGACCAGTGCTCCGAATAAACGCCTAAACACCCAAAGCAAAGTATAATTTGCGCTCCGAATAAATATGCGGATAATTGATCTCTAAATATGTGCTGAACTAAACTCCAAGAATTCAAGACTTAATTCGCAAAAATATTTATAAAATTAGTGCTAAAAGTTTATCCGTTTTGAGTGTTGTTGTCATTAGAGAACAATTTCTATTGAGTTTGAGTTAATCTAATTGTTTATCGTCTAAAAGTGACATTCAATTCATTTGAAACATATTTCTCATATCAAATGAAAACTTTTGAATACCGTTCGTATGACTACCATATCGTCTGTTGAGAGCAAAGATTGCAATAACTTTGTAGTGCTATTGATTTTCCTCTGTTTTCTCAGCGATTAATATAAGAAATGTTTATAAAATTGAATAAATAGTGAATTATATTTTGGTCTCAAAAATATACAAATCACAGACATTTGTCGCAAAGATGTGGAACTCATTGTTTAAGTCGTGTTTTATTATATTTTCGTTGCGATTACTATTATTGACGAATGTAATCAATGTATGTCACGGTTCTCACTCATCGCTACATATAGTGAACGGCTATAAAGGAATAGTCATATCTGTATCTCCGGAAATAGTGGAGCAGAACCACAAAGATTTCATCGACAAAACTCAGGTAAGAATTGTTGATAAAAATTGTTGGAAAATATTTTCATCTATTGAAGAGTGAAATTGAAAGCACTTAAAGACTGTTGTATTCTAAACAAAATGATTTGAACACAATTTTCTGCTTCATTATTATCCCAACGTTTATACAGAATATCAGCAAATCTACGAATTATTTCTGTCTGTCCTCTCACTCTTGTATGTAATGTTAGAGTCAATACCTGTTATGCTATTTATCTGTTGAGTTTAGAGAAGAAAAGATTTGTTCAAAAAGAGCTCTTTTCATGAGAATCAACGATAAACACAAATATGCGCTGAAAGTCGTGATGTAATTTTGGCCCAAACAAAGTGCATGAGTTTGTGCCGGATATATACAACAGATATGAACGCATAAATCGTTGTGGATATCTGTTCGGCCACTCTCTATGCCTGTGCTCTCCCTACTATCTCAGGCATTGTATTGCGAGGAGAGTTAGCTAGAAATCGAAATATTCAGTTCAATGACTACACTCATGCCTTCGCACAGTTGTCAGGAATATTATGTTTTAATATTTTCAAAACGTATTCCCAATCCATCTATGACTCACATATTCTGTTGTTGTTATACCTGTGCTATGATTCAAATGCATGCAAAACATTCATTTAGGAGAAGGCACTCATAATAACCAATTAGGTTTAGTAACGGCTGTCGCGAACTTAACTCAACGGAAAGCCATTTAAATTAAACCAATTTTTGTTATATTTTTGTTAATATTTCCGTTTTTATAGGAACTGATCAAAAAAGCGTCGTCTGCTCTGTTCGAGGCAACAGAGCACAAGCTATTCTTCGAGGAGGTGACCATAATTGTGCCGCACACTTGGACTGATATAGCTATCAATGAATCGATAGCAGCCCAACGACATAATGAGGCGGACCTTATTATTACAGAAAGAGGTATATTAATAGACTGAAAGAGTTATTAAAGAATTAGTTTTAAACCCAGAATCGATTGAATGCATGCAATAAATAATTAGAACCATAATTACGGCAATAATTCATAAGAAATATTTATTTTTAACTTTTTCCTCATTCGAGTCATTAATTGTTATGAAAATAATTGAATTGAATTTACGACTCATTCAGATTCGGTTCACTCGTTTTCAATGCAATTCGCCGGTTGTGGACAACACGCACTTCCGATAGTAATGTCGAAACAATTGATTTTAGGCGGTCACCAACTATTAGACCGACAACTTGTCCACGAGTGGGCGCATTACAGATTCGGAGTGTTTAATGAGTTTGGCTTCCCTTCCGATCCAATGTATCCAGCTTACTATAGTATAGCAGGACATCCTGAAACCTATCCCGATGTGCTCATCAACTCTTGTGCTGATGTGGACACTAGATTTAATTACTCGGCCTATAATGTGGAGTATGGTAGTGATTGCCAAATGTCTACCAACAATGCCAGTGGAATGCCTTACGATGACCTGTGCATTCCAATACCTGATGTCCAGAACTCATTTGAGTCATCCCTAATGTATTCTCATTCAGTGGTTAATGTGACGAAGTTTTGTGGCTCTCACATAACGAACGGAGTCCACAGACATGATGTCGACTCTCCCAACAAACAGAACATTCTCTGCGATGGAAGGGATGTTTGGAATGTCATGAGTGGTCATAACGATCTCAAAAAGTATGTGCTTTTTAAGTGTCCCTATTATTGTAGTAAACAATTGACAGCAATCCATAGCCAATGACCTGAAATCAGAGCTTAAAGTAAAACAAACTTATAATCAACTGATTTGACTGCAATTCTAATGCATTTTTAATAGCAATGAATTACTTGATTTCCTATACCATTATAAGAGCATTAATAGCAGTATTGGCGAGAATTCTGATTCCAAGTAATCCCTAACTGTGAGAGACATCAGTCCTGCGATACATCACAAGTAGTTATGAATACAATTCTAAACAATTGCCAAAACTCTTAACTTAATTATTCGAATGGAGTTATAAATAGATAACTGTTTATATGCATCGCGTAATTGATTACCGATTTAATTGGATTTTTCAACAAATTCTTTAATTAAAGCAAATTTCCATTTTATCAAAACAGCCGAAAGACTACATCACTCAAAGAGACTCAGTTTAAGATATGGCGAGAGTCGAAAGAAAGACCTCCGCGAACCCTCTTTGCAATCGAGAATTCAAATATAATGAATGAGAATTCCAGAAATGTAATGATTAGGTTAACCCTGATCAAGTATTTCGGCTCTGATTTGCCTGAGTCCCAGATGGCCTGGTTCACATATATCGGCGACACTGTCACTGACACTGTTCAAACATGGAAACAGGCCAAGGAGTTTTACGGATATCGATTGTCATTTTCAACAGATCCGCACAAAGATATAGACTTCGTAAAGGTTTTAGATTTGGGAAAATCACACTTCAAAGATGGAAAGGGAGGTATATTTGTTATACTCATTGGTGGCCATCAGATTAAGCCATCAAATTCATTGACCGGAGTCCAAGCGATGTGCAATCAATTGAGAGAATTGGGTGTAAAATTGAAAATCATTCTGTTCCCGGTGTTTGACCAGATTGACGCCAGAAAGCACTCGTCACAGCTCTTCGAGGCAGCCATCAAAATAACTGGGGGTCAGGTTTTTGTTATAACTGAGAAAAAATTAGCCGATGCCGCCCACACCAACTCCATGTCCACCGCAAACCAAATAACGAAAGCTTTCGGAAGTGTTGTGACCGACCACTCCGGTGATAGCTCTGAAGCATATCACGTGATTAGTGAAAAAGTTTATAATCAACCGGAAAAGACGACTGACTTTGAATTCAGAGTCGATCAGTCCCTTATGGCTAAAGATTTGAGAGTATATTTCATTCAGTCCCGTAACGACGGCAACAATAAGGAACTTCTCCAAAAAGTTATTTTGAAAGATCCAAGGGGCACAGATCAAGGAGGCCCCAATTTAGAAGATTCGTTAGATTATTTGCGAGGATTTAAATTCCAAGTCCAAAGTTCTGACCAAATTGGGAAATGGAAGCTTTCGGCTGAAGTGAACCCACAACCCGGAGATTCTTTAGTAGCCGTCGCAGTATTTAAAACAAATACATTCGACGAGAATGTGTTGAGAGCCGAGTGTTGGCTCAATACTAATGTCGAATACAAGTACTCCGACGGTCCGATCATTGCTTACGTCAAACTTAATAAGAGGTTCGATGGACTCGTATCTAATGCTTCGGTCAAACTTATGATCAGTCACTCAGAGAACTATTATACCGATTCAAATGACGTAATTGAGATGTTAGACAACGGAAAGGGTGATCCGGATATCACTAAAGGGGACGGAATATATTCTCAATATATTGTGAATGTGAGAATTCAGGGCTACTATACTGTCACTGCTATCATCACAAATGGCAGTGACGACCAAGTTTTGGTCACAAATGATTTCGGCAGTACTTCAATGCTGGCCACTACTAAAACAAAGTCCTGCTGTGGCTCTAAAGTCAGAGGAAATACTTACTCTCTGAGCGGTATATTCACCCGAAGTGTCGAATGCGGAACATTTTACTCCTCGACAAACAATAATAATATCGAAGACTATCCGCCAAATACTGTTCGGGACTTACAGATAGAAAATGTCGAACAATATAACAGAACTGTTAGCCTTCGGTGGACTTCCACAGGAGGTGATTATACCTCGAGTAATGTCAAAAGATATGAGATCAGAGCTTTTCCTGGAAAGAGAAATGACACGGATTTGAGGCGAAGGATAAAGAATTCGTTCGACACTTTTGGTTCAGTCTTTTCCATAACCGATAATCTTAAGCAAAGCTATGGCTTAGAAGAGAAGACAGTGATCACAATCGGTTCAGGAGAAGGCACCGTCTATTACATTGCACTCAGAGCCATAGACCACCGAGGCAAAAAGAGCGGTGTCTCCAATGTGGTGATGGCTTATATCAAAAGTAATGTAAAAATACCCAGCACAACCGCTTTTGCAGATGTTAGCAAACAGCCAGGTATCCCATCTCTATCTAACCTCACTCCTTTTTGATTATCATTTCGTTATATGTGAATCACTTTATGTTTAGATGTCTTTCCTCATCTGTTCCTTCACTTGTTTTGCTTTTTATGTTTGGCTTTTTATTTGCAATTTTCAAAATCATTTCACATTTTTTCTAATATTTGAATAAATTTTCAATTAAGTGAATATAGGCAGAGAGGGTGAAACCAGTTTGGCCGGAGCACTACACTGGTGGGAATGGCTATCAATAGGCATAGGAATCGCTGTCGTCTTACTTCTGGTAATCATTATTTCAATTTGTTTTATCGGCAAAAAGCGCCGAAAAGGCGACGACACCGACAGAAGAGAGGAAGCGATGCCACAGAGAAGAGCACCCGAACCGCCCCGAGTCTCACCAGAGCTTGAAAAAAGTCAAAGCATTCTCTTAGATAACGGAAGTTTCACACATAGTGTCGAAAAATTACCGAACATTAATGTCAATGGTATTCATCAAACAAACAGTGCTTATGATTCGGGTTCTCAACAGAATCTGAGAGAATTATCCGCCAATACGTTGAGTCCTATCCAGTCGTGGGACGCAAAAGACTTACTCACTCATTGGGGTCGAGTGCAGGAGGCCAAATCGCGACACGAGGCGCCTCCAGTCCTTAGGATTGAAGACATAGAGTCACAGTCCAGTAATCGGTCGCAATCGTACGCGTCTTCTGAAGACGACAATACTGCCATTTATACCAATCCTAATAACTGGGGTTATCAGGACGTGACCGCTCGGCCCACATATATCCCCAACGGCTACAGTGAACCAATATATAGGAGCGCAGTGGACCCGCACCGGTCCAACACTCCGAGTGATAACGTTCCGCGTTATAGTACTATAAATAGGATTCCGACGCAAAACGTATCACAAGTTTAGTCACAAAAACTATAAATTGTAATCGAAATGCAATTCTTAAGAAAACGGTATATAAAGACAATGATTAGAAGAATATACCAAAACATTGTTCCTGTGATTCAAAGCAAACCAAAGGCTTAAACATTGAGAGAATATATTATTTTTTTTCATTTCAAAACTCTAACAAATCATTTGTAAATAACTTCCAATCATTTTGTAATTTTTACTCTGAATTCTATGAATTTTATGATATCCTCAACAAAACCATTGAATATTTTCATATCAATTGTAAAGTAATTTTGTGATAATTAGCACAGAAATCAGTGCCATTTCCCCTGAAAATCAGATTACTTTGAGGGGAAAACTAAAACAATTGTCTAATTATTCATAAAATTAACGAATATATAAATCGGACACAAATTAGAGTTAAATTATATACAAATTGTATTAACAATAAAATTAAACTTTTTTTAATCAAATCCTTTTCAGCAAAAAAGAAATCAATTGATTATATGATAAAAATTGTTTGAAGACATCACAGAATAACAGTTAAGAAGAAGAGGACAGACATTTGATAAGACAAATGAAGCGAATTATGATTCAATTGATTAATATTTAAAAACAATTTCATTAGAAATAGAAAATGAATTTTTAGGAAAACAATAATTAATTCATTAAATAAAAAATTATATCAATTTTTAAAATCTATAGAACAGAGAAGAGAAGAGTAACTAAAATATTGAAATAATTATATAATAATTAGATATCAATATATATATAATATTAATACGAATCCGAATCTCTTTAAAATTGATATTTAAGGTCAGAATTAATAGTTTTGTCCAAATTATTGTCGATTTTATGTGTTTCTGATCTTTCCGGGAACGTAACTCTTGTCAATAACCGGTTCTTGGAGAAACATGTGAAGACATCTTTCATTCTGTGCCAATGGATGACCGGCCACTTTATTGATGAACTGTTCCAAACCTTTGCGTCGCTCTTCAATAAAGTCTTCTTCATAGATGCCCTCGTCCTGGCGGAACGGCATTTGCCTCTTCCACGCCTTACCGGGCAGAGGGGGCACAACTATTTTAGAGTCCCTCTCCAATTCACTCCTTAACCATTCAAAGTCACTATATCTTCGTCGGACACTCGACTCTTTCAGTTTAAAAACGGGTAAATTGCTCTTCAATTGAGACATAAGGAAAAAATTAATCTTTTATTAGAATTTAATTAATTCTCAGTTTTTGTAAACATTTGTATTAAGTCTTTATTTTGTGATATTTTTCTCAAATTAATTGCTTTTCTGACAAACACTCGACTCGAAGATAATCTCTTGTTTTCAATCAAATAATATTATGTGAAATCAATGGTCGGATCAAATGAGTCGACATTTATTAGTAAACACTTCCTTATGCGAAGGGATTCACTATTAATGGTCTGATTTGCTATCAAAACAACTCTTTGTCTCAAAAAATAAGCAGAACTTAAATCAAATCAAATTAAATGATGGCTTAAAATCAGATAATTCCTAAAAATTGGAACCAAACCAAAGAAACGGTTCTCGTGAGCGATAAGAGGGCTTCCCTTCAATTTAGAGCCTAACAGATGTCAAATACGACGAACCAATTGATTAAAAGATTGATATAATAACTGATGTGATAAACAAATGTCCAAATAATCGATTGGATGAATGAGTGGTCACTTACTCTCATTCTGACCTCATAGTCGGTATATCTATTTCTGGCGATGCCGTGAGTGATAGGATTGACGACATCGATCTCCAAGAAGTTGGCCGGAATGGCGTACGCGTCGTCCAGTGTCTGCTTCTTCGCTGCCAGTCTTCGAGTGGACTCTTGGGTCAGACCATCCGATGATATCATAATTGATGGGATTTTTGCCCTCTTTTTCACAAATCAATCGATTTATTTACAAAACAAAAACTTATTACTAAACGAAATCAAATCAAAACTAATAACAAATTCAATTGAATTAACCGATAATTAACCAAAAGATGATTGGATTTCAATTGAATTAAATATTAGATAAATATCTTATTTAAAATCAGTGTTTCATTGCATTCACCTCTCAATTGCCTCTTCGTTTCAGAGACAACTCCTCTCGGATTAGACAATTAGTGACGTTATTTATGGATACAAATCGACTTCAACTCTGAATTTTACTTTAAATTCAGTTTAAATTCAATTCAATTGAAATTCAATATAAATATAGTATTTCAACAACTATTTTAAATGAGAGAAGGTATGTACCTAGTACTTTTGAACTCTATTACTTACTGTTATCAAGACTAACCCTTCTCCATTTCATAGTGGACACCGGTCTGAAGGCCGCACTATGGTCCAGGGGCAATTAATTCACTAACTCAGAAGATATAACCATTTCTTACAAAACTTTGAATCAATTAAAAGTTGATTTTTGAAGTAATTGATAATTAAGACCAAAAACTCTGGTCGTAAGGGAAGGACAGGCAATGGATTAATTGGTAGATATGTTGAGGAAAGATGGGAACCGTTTTAATCAAAATTATTTATTTAATTACATAATTAGTATTCAAAAAACAAATTTCAAAACGAATGCAAACAAAGAAGTGATTAAATATAAGAGTATTTCAATAAAACAATGATTAATAGGTTTGAGACAAAAAATGGTTCGTAATTATAATTCGTGGAAAAGACGGGAACCAAAAGACAAATATAATCTTCGGAATCAAACAAAACAAGAATTAAATGACTGATTGTATAGTGATTTGAATATATGACAAAATTCGGTGAATTAATGACACATTTGAGTGACATTTTGCGCGCTTTGGTTGTTCTCGGTGTTAGCCATCGCCAACTCCTTCTCCCTCTCCTGTCTGAGCATCATATAGAGCTTCTCTTTTACCCATTCCTTATCGTAAGGCGCGTATGAATGTGAGGACCTCTGGAACACCAGAAACGACAGTTCTGTCAATTGGTCGCAATATTCGAAGAGTTGGACCAAATCGTAGGTCAACTCCACATTCTTGGGGAATGTCTTCTTCAGGTGCTGTTCGAACATATGGCAAACGGCTGTCGTATCAAAAATAGGGTTAATTTGCGATAAAATGCTTTTAATTGAGATTTCAATTAAAATCAAACGCAACGACAGACAAATGTCTGACCGTTTCGGACATACCTTCGAGAGCCTCAGTGAGACTTTCATAATCCGAATAGATTTTAGTGCTCGGATCAGATGCCTGTACTAAAAGAATTGTATGGGTGGCCATCACTTCCCTCTCAAATCAAATCAAAGCAATTAGTGAACACTTAATCAAAAAAGCATTGGATTTGAATAAATGAATCGTTTATTTAGTCTCAAATACTGTAACAAATAAAGTGTTTCTTTGACTCCCCTTTAATTATAAGACAATAGGAATTTAATCTTTAAAAGACAGTGACTTTATCTCAGCCCCAGTGCTAAGGGTTACGTTGTTTTTGAAGTATACTCTATTCCGACGTACGTATTGGGATTAGATGTCGCTCTCGACTAATAATTGACGCAATATTTCCACAAAAATAGCGCGAATTTAAGACAAAAACGTATAAAATTTATGAGAACTTTAGACCCCTCTGTCGCTGACGGCAGAAATAAAATGTACTTTTAATGACTGCCTATTATTCGCCCTTAATATGAGAACATAATATATGAGTCACTCCACGCATATAACAACTCTGCTATCATTTCATTTAAAACTACAGTTTGTTATAAATTTCGTTTAAATTGAATCATACTTTTGATCGGTTTTTTTAAAATTATAAACAAAATCGGTTTTAGTTTAAAAGTGTGAACCAATCACTGATTGATTGACAAATAAATACTCGAAGAATGTTTCGTGTGTTCACACGAAGACTGATCGATGACATAAGGAAATCCAAACAATTGAAGGCCAACGCATCCAATCGTTTATATCACGAAAAGGTATTCCCATTGAAATGACTGAAAGATTTTGATGATAAACCGAATTGTGTCCGATTGACAGGTCATCGATCACTACGAAAACCCCCGAAATGTGGGCTCATTCGATAAAACGGATGAAAGAGTTGGCACAGGTTTAGTAGGCGCTCCGGCCTGTGGTGATGTTATGAAACTTCAGGTCAAAGTCGATGAGAACGGAAAGATAATCGACGCCCGGTTTAAGACGTTTGGATGCGGTTCAGCCATTGCTAGCAGTTCTTTGGCTACAGAGTGGGTCAAAGGAAAGACCATCGAAGAAGCGCTTAAGATTAAGAACACTGTCATCGCCAAAGAGTTGTCTTTACCGCCGGTGAAGTTGCACTGCTCTATGCTGGCCGAAGACGCCATCAAAGCGGCGCTCAACGATTATCGTATTAAACAGAGTACTTTGGATTCGGCCAAAAAGGAGGCATCGGTTCCATAAAAGGAAAGGCTTTCCGATACTCAACAGTAAAGTTGTGTTTAATCACTGTTTTTCGAGTAAATACACGTATTTTAGTTGATTTTGTGCTCTTTTACTCCAATTTGGTTAACCTTTAGTTTAGTGAATAACTTAACCGATAGTCGACTCTATTTAGTGATTTATCTGTAATTTAATAATAATTTGAAATTAGTTTTTGTTTCGTCGTTATTTGAGTCAAACAATGTCTGATCCAAAGTCTTCGTTCTGGAGCTCACTGTTTGTGTATATTGAAAGACCGAATCTAATCAATAAGCGCCTAATGGGCAGTCATTTCCTCAATTGCTGGCAAATCACTGATTCTTTTGATGAAATCTGTGATCTTATGATAAATTGTTCGTTAATTGAAGTGAGAGAAAGACTCAAAGATTGTCAACAATTAAGTGATTTTCGATTGAATGACTCAATCGGTGGCGTCGTTCTTATAGTTAGACAATTGCTTCTTAAGCAAAGCCTTAAAAGATTGTGTACTTCCGATAAGACTATTAAAAAGCCCGAACTGATTGACTTTGTTTTGATTGACATTTCAAACACTAAAACTGTTTTTGTGCCGAAAGTGACGGACAGTCAGATAATACCCGAGAGTTGTCACCAATTCTTTCTAAACGATTCTCAAGAAATGGAAATAAAATATTTGTCACAAAGTTTGCCTCATATTTGGTTAAACCAAAAGGTTTTACCAAAACTGTGTCAATGGATGCGTCAAGAATTGGAGGGCAACCAATCGAAAGGTTCCCTTCAGTTGATCCCTGTTGACAAGTATTGTCTCACTTATAACCGCCTTAAGATCCGTTACGGACAACCGTTGGTTGAATTGTGGAACAAATATGAGACAACAGATCCGCTGAAGTTTGTGTTTGAAGACATCGCAATCGCTTCCTATTTAATAGTTCTTTGGAAACAACAAAATGAGAAGAATGGGACAAATGGTAAACAAAGTTTTGTGGACATCGGTTGCGGTAATGGACTCTTAGTCTACTTACTGACACTCGAAGGTCATAAAGGGCTCGGAATTGATTTGAGAAAACGGAATATTTGGGACAAATACGAGCCTTCCGTAGATTTGGTGGAGAAAGTGTTTACTCCATCGGATGAGTCGCTTGTTTTCCAAGACTACGATTGGCTGATTGGCAATCATTCCGATGAATTGACCCCTTGGTTTGTTTTCTCATTATTTATTGATTATCCATAACCTTGATCATTATTTTGATAATTTAAGTATATTTATACTCAAGATCTTAAGCAAACAACTCATTCAATGTATTAAGAAATCTATTTTAGGTTCTGTTAAGTGTCCCCCAAATTGTCATTTAATAATCACTAGATTTGGGTTTTGCGTCAATTTTCCTCTTTTTTGATAACTTTCCTCTAATTATGATTTCAAAAAAATTAATTCTTTTGTATTAATTCAAACTTTTCTTTAAGGATCCCATACATAGCCTCCAAATGTCCGTCCAATCAGAATGTATTCCTCCTTCCCTGCTGTCCGTTTGACTTCAACGGATCCAAATATCAAAGAACTGCATCCAATTTAAGTCAATATAACTGTTATATAAATTATTTGCAAACCGTTTGCGAAACCTTTGGATTTGGGGTCAAAAGAGATAAACTTCGGATTCCGTCCACAAAACGAATTTGTCTTATTTGTGATCATAAAAGTTATGACAAAACTACGGAAATTGATGTCAAAAATAGAAGCAAACAATTAGTGGTTAAGAAATTGAGTAATTTTGTTGACTATAAGCCCAGAGACAAAGTGGAAGCCGTCCGGAACTGCACTCGAGTTCCCAAAGATATTCTCAATGCTATCGTCACTCTTATTGCCAGTGAATTAATGAAAGGAAACACTGAAATGACAATCAGCTCTTTACCCAACCTATTGACTGATGACATGAAAAGACAACTGAAGAGTCAATGCGGAGGATTACAGACTTTGCTTCGGAACCATAAGAATATTTTTGAAGGTATTTCTTAGAATTGTTTCAAAATTTGTTGAATAATTCATCGCTTTTTGTGACTTCACTTCCGATGCCTTCAAAATGAGTAGTATTTCAGTAATTTTATTCATTTTCTTATAATTTACGAAACCTTTCATTTGGTTCCGAATGACTCATACTTTCGGTTTCAATGAAAATTGATTTCTGTTTTTGAGTTTTACTATAATGTTATGTAAGCGAAGGTCATTTTAAGATCGGTTTTGGGGTTTGTGGGCAACTCTTCCATTCAGAAGTCATTAGTAGTCAGAACTGACGACCGTTTTTACGAGTGTTTCACAACTGAGTGGAGATGTGACTCATTTTGATTGTCAAAACCCGTTCCTCAAAAACTAATTTGACAGCTGTTCGGTACTCACCACTCGTTTACTATAATTAGAATTAATAGCAAACAAAAGAAACATTTTTTTGTCAACAAATATACTCTTTATTCTAGAAATTTGGCGGAATTTACATAAGATTTGCTTATTTTTATGATTTTTCAATTCAACTAATTTTGATTTCATTGAAAAGTCACGAATTATTTACTATTAATTAGATTTGTTTTGAAAACTCAATTTATTAAAGAAAAAGTTGCGAATAGTCTTCCCCCACAATATGCTCCTCCACTCAAACTTTTAATGATTTCATTAATATTTAAACTGAATTTTGAAAGAAAATTCGTGAATTACTTAAGAATTCCGATATTTTTGAGGCAATCCATAAGTCTTTTAATTCCCGAAATACAAGTTTTTTGAACTTTCGATAAAATACACAAAAATATCATTTTTATGGCTTAATCTCCTCTTCGGTGTCCTTTTAAACTTAGGTATACAATAAAAACACTGATATTACGACTCAAATGATAGCTTATCTTAAAAATGACTTCAATTTTAGTAAAAGATTATTGCAATAAAAAATCCATTTAAGAAGTGTTTGATTTGAGTTTTTTTTACATCTTTTCAATCAAATGTAATCACAAGAAAATACATTTATTTTTCACTTAATCTCTAAACAAGTTTTTTGTTTTCGATTTGGATTTCATTTGCTTTTTATGTCTCTTTTCGCACACAATAGTAAGGAATGGTTTAATTGGTTTCACTCGTCCGAAACCAATCGAAGCAAATGCTTCTGACAGCAAAACACACCTAAAGTCAAAGCAGTGCTGGTTTTTTCACAATCATCCGGACGGCTGTCCATTAGCTGACATCCAATGCCGTTATATCCACTGAAAACCACTCTTCGGTTTGAGTTAAAAGTTTTTATTTTAACTGAAGTGAGCCCTAAGGCTAAGGAAAAGTAATGTCTGTATAAATAGCCAGTTCTGTACGGGTCTTGCTTTACATCACTTTCCACTTCTACGCTCATACTTGAGGAATGACTCATCCATTGAAGTCATCGTTTGTTGACATTCGCGCCGATTCTTAGAAATCAAGTATTGGTTCTCTTTTTTACTGAAAATACAACTTTTAATCAATTCTTTTATGAATTTACAAATCAGGAAATAATTTAATAAATTTACTGAATATAAGGGAATTTCCTTCAAAATTGAGAAATCAATTGAATTATAATGTAATCAATATTTTTATTTCTTTTGAATTAAGGTTTTATAAGAATTTAATCCAACGTTTGATCTATTTTTCAATCTTATTGTTAATTTGATTTTGTTTTCTGTCAAATAAATGATTGATTTATTGCAACTGTTTTTTGAATTTATTTATTTTTATGGCATTTAATTCATTAAAATTTAATTTATGTCTAAATGTGTGGAGAATTACAATCGTTTCTAATTCTTAACACAAATTCCATATTTGGAAATATTTTTGCGAAAAGTTTAAGAGTTTTCAAAACAGTCTTTCCTTTTAGTGTTTCTACTATTCCTTCAAAATTTAAAGTCAAGTATAGATCGGTTTCAGGGATGGTCAGACACAATCCACGGGGGGTTGTGTTTTATCCAGAGCTTAGTCAAGTAAATCACGTTTTTAGGTAATCTATAAAAAATCCTATTCTTTTAGGAATACTTCGAATTTTTTGGAGGATTTTCTTTGTGACCAAAGAATGTAATGTTTTTTATCTTATTTACAAAAATAGAGCTTGGTGATCTCTATGCTTTGGAGAGTCTCAAGAATTTTTGCTAATATTTTGTTATTGGATATCAAACCAAAAGTTCTGTAATCTCTTAAATAAAGTAAACAAGACTTCACTCATCCGTAAATGAAAAGCGTTTCGGTTCTTATCCGTGAAAAATGAATAATTAGTTTAACAGTTATTAACCATAAAATGAGTTTTGACTGAAATGACAAATCGCTGACAAAATATGTGATCAATAAATGCAAAGATAAATAAAACATTTTTTTGATTAATGAGATTTCCATTCATTTAACACTTATCGGCAAAACATAAGACAAAAAGAATTCTTTCACATTCTGTATGACCTAATGGTCCAGACCTTCACTAACCCTGAATTAGCAGATTCTGTACCCTTATGTGATTCATCTGATGGCAGTTCGCAAACAACCAATGGTTAGGTCTGAAAGTAATTGAGAATTATATGAATTGAATGCCAATATAGCGATGATGTAAAGGTTGGATAACATGTAAAGGAGATAAAAAAGTCTGAGTACATGTTGTGCTGGGCGTCAAACAAGTGGTGGCGAGAAATAGTTTCTACTCATTCATTCTGTGCTTTTCCACACTAACAGACATCTGCTCTCAAACTAAACCATTCATTTGATATAATAAAAATAATTCCATATTTTTATTGTTTTATTTTGTATTTTCAACGGATTATTAACACAAATATTGATAATAATGGCATCAAATAGAGCTGAAAAAGCGGGCTTTGCTGCAGAAGCGCACAGTAAAGTAAGTATTGTCCCATATTCTCATCTATTCAATCGATTTTGGATATTGCTAAACTTATAATAATACTCTAAACTTGTAAATTTGTAATTCTATAGTAAAGAATGCATTTATTAACTTTAATAACTATTTTCATGCAATCAATTGTGATATTTGATAGCTTTAACACTTGTCTTCAAACCTGTTTTATATTATTTGAGCCCAATATTGATCATGTACCATTTCTAAAAAGTTGAAATTTGAATTGTTATCATCTAGCAAATTGCTTTAAGATAAGAAAGAGACGTGAAATGGATTTAAAATTAATTTAAACACAACATTGTTATCAGATTTCACGTCAACTCGTTTTGACAATTGTCTGAAAGTCTGGAAAGTTTTGTTTTTTAGAAGAATTAAGTGACGGATACTTCTTTTGATGGGTTGTTCCCTGCAGTCTCTTCTTTGTTCAAAACCACTGAGACCTTGATTTTAGCGCAATATTTGTGAAGACAAAAAGACTTTAACACAATTAATATCAATTTAATAGTTGAGTGAAGAGAAAGGCTTATGAAAAAAGTTGGGTTTGTTATCAAAACTTGATTGCGAGTCGAACCCTCTTTTTCAATAATGAAAGTATTCATAATCATGTCATGCATTTGAATTACTCGGATTAGTTTAGGAAAATTTTGTAATTTATTCGCACATAAAAACCAAATAACTTTTTCTGCAAATAATTGACTAAAATTAATGTTATTTTGCCTTTTATTTGACATTTCATATAAAAATTTTATTTGAATTTTTTATCATTTTTTATGCATTTATTGTGAACTCAGGATTGAGTCGATTATACAGATCTGATATAAACGTCAAATTCAATTGAGATAACTTCAATTTGAAGGCATTTTGTCTCTGATTACACCATTTCTTGTGATAAGTCGTGACATTCACAAAGAAAAACATCGAACCTCTCAATCAGAGATGTCCAGTGAAGTTTAACCTACCTACTTTTAAAAGTTAGAAAGGAATTTAATCCAAAAAATAACTTTTATATCCATGGTAATAGTTTCACCTTTCTGGAGGCTCTCTAACATTTCAGAAAACAAACTCTCCTGTAAACCCCCTCACCTCCTATACAGCTGGTGTAGAGCCTTGGACAGCCCTACTCTAAATCATAAATACCATTAATTGAGAGTAAATGAAACAAATAATTGTGTGAAATGCGATTCAATTACAGAATATTTCTATTAATCATCAATAACTTGATTGTTAAAATAAGCTAGGACATTATATTTGAAAAATTGCAGGAAATTCTATATTAATTTCCAAATAGGGTTTATTTCGTGGAATTTATTAGTGTACCGGTATTTTACTTAAAATAGCCTTGCTATCTCAAACAAAGTATTTAAGTGGGAATATTGTGAAATTATCTTGATTGATTTATCACTTGTTGTTTTCCAAGAATAAATTTCTTACAAATTAATGGTTAAACAAAAGTCTGAATATAATTGAATTTATTTTTATTATTCAATAAGTTTTTAGTTCCGAAAAATGGGTTATAATTTGAAAGCCATAATTAATTTAGTGTTAATTGGCTTAAAATATGGGCCATTGAATTGGTTAAGAGAACTGATTATTTAATTCAAACTTATCTATCAATTAAATATTTGGCAAATCTTTTGTCTGACAGTTATTTATCTTTTAGTTTACAAAAAGTTGTTAATAATTGTGTTGAAAGCCATATATTTAATCAAAAGAATGTAATTTGTTATAAAATACATTAGGAATTACGGATATTTTCACCGGGAAAGGAGGGAAAGGCAATTGACGTACAGTTCCTGAGAAACTAATTTCACATATATTTTTTCAGTTCCTTCTTATCGACAATTACTCCAAAAAAGTCAATCAATTGTTTGCTAACTCTGTTGTGATTATACCTACAGATAAATTCAAAATATGATCCGGAACTCTCTCATCAGATCCTTGTTTGGATGAAAGAGCTCCTCAATGAAGACCTCAATACCAGTGGAAAGAATGATGACTTTTACGAAACACTAAAAGACGGAACTGTTCTCTGCCGGTCCGTTAGATCACAATCTTTTCATATATCAATAGATTAGGAAATTTAACTTATTTTTCATTCTTTGGTTAGACTTATAAATGCCATACAAAAGGACACAATCAGAAAGTATAACACATCGAAGATGGCCTTCAAATGTATGGAAAACATACAGTTCTTCTTAGACGCCGCCGGAAAGTTTGGCGTTCCTTCTGAAGAACAGTTTCAAACTATAGACCTTTGGGAACAACAGAATCTGACGTCCGTCCAGATATGTCTGCAGTCTTTGGCCCGAAAAGTGTCCAAATTTGGTGTTAAAGGTATCGGACCGAAGGAGGCGGAGGCAAACGTCAGGAACTTTAGCGACGAGCAGCTGAAGGCCGGACAGGGCATCATTGGCCTCCAGTACGGCTCCAATAAGGGAGCGAACCAGAGTGGTATCAATTTCGGAAACACTCGTCATATGTGAACATCACTTCACAAATACATAAAATATAAA
>JAQIYB010000026.1:0-21302 GCA_034699325.1 Oribatida sp. Gr-Ori-00743 | reverse complement strand
GGTCCCTCTTCGGAAGAAGTGAAGATACAGACCTTAGGTATTGATTTGAAAGTTTAGTTCAATCATTGATTCTTATCACAAATTGTATGGATTGCTAGAAATGGATGCCCCCACATCACCACAAATCCAAGTGACTAGTAGTTCTAGCTCATCGATCCACTTGGCCTGGGATCCGATGGTAGATGACGACAATCCAATCGATGGATACATAATATTTTTAAGGGAAGACTCGTCTACAGAATGGAAAGAGCTTCGACTGGTGGGCCTACAGACCTTCTTTACTGCTACTGATCTCAAATGTGGAACTCGTTATCAGTTTTATTTGGTTGCATACAATAGGATCGGCAGAGGAGAGCCGTCAGACATCGTCACTGTTAAGACTGACGGGTAGTTTGTCTTTCTCTGAGCTCCGCATAAATCATAGAATTTATTTAATGCAAAACCATTTTTCAAGCGATCTTTTTCTGACAAAGTATTACTTTAAACTGTAGGTCAGTTCCTGTGGCACCCGATAAGTTGTCAGTAGTGACAGTGAACAGGAGCTCAGCACTTATACACTTGGATTCATGGCACCATGGTGGCTGTCCACTAACAAAGTTCAAAATACGATATCGACTGCTGACAAATGGGGATTGGGTTGAGATTCCCAACAATCACAACGGAAGACAGACAGAACTGAGCGGTCTGTTTGTCAACACTCGATATCAGTTGCAAATAACCGCTTATAATGAGGTCGGGTTCACAGGTATTGACCCTTACTTTTAATTGAAGACAAAACTAATGAATTGTGTGAACAGAAGCCGAATATACATTTTCGACACAAAGTGATAGCCATGAGCTGAACCCACGCACAGCATCGGGTCATACGATAAGAGGCACCACTAATAAGCACTCAACGAATAATATAAACGAATACTCTCTTGTGATTCCAGTGGCCATCACTTTACTGGTGATTGTCATACTTCTAGCCATAGTTGTTCTCGTCTTAAGGAAGAGTTCGACCAACGGATCGATTTATAGTCGAAAGCAGGACTCACTGCAGATGTCGCACATGGACTCCTGCAAGTCTGGTCGCTCCACTTACACGAACTCGCCTTACAATAATCCGCACAACTGTTCAAACGGCACGGAGACGGCGCCCAAAATTAACGGCGACTTTGCGGCCCGAATGATAGATGAGCCGCTTTATGCCACTGTCAAGCGAACGCCCAGAGCGCCCAGAAGTGAGGCTCACATATACTCCTATCCGATACAGAGCGCTGTCTCAGAGATGCCTAATATGCAAATGAGTAACTGTGCCAACGGTGCCAACTGTGCCAATACTAACCAATCGATACCACAAACGGCAACTCTTATTGTGACCGTCGATGACAGAGATCTCGAGGAGAAGCTCTTGGATGAACTCCAACAACAGTGTCCGCTCAATGAGCACAGACTCTCTATTACTCACATCAGATGAAGACACCAATCGGTGATAATCATCGGTGGTATTAAACTCAGTGCTAATAAAGTTGTGGGGTATTGTACCTTGGATGAACTAAGACTGTGAACAAACTGCAAAACTCCAGCGAATATAAGTCCAGAATATTTTTGCCTCAAAACTATTCAATGCTTTTACCAAAGAGTGTGAGAAAATGACTGAGAATTGTGTTCTCAGAATATTTGACTGTAATTTGGAAACAATTTTATCAAATCTCTAAACTTTTTTAATACCTTTTATTGTATTTTTAAAAACATGTTTTGAATTAATAAATTGTTATTATTTATATTTAAAGTGCTTCTATTTTTTGACCTTGATAGTTGGCCGACGTTGGCCTCCAAAAATTGCCGAATCCGATGGTATTGCACATCGGATTGGCGGGGTATTGGGTTTAGTTTTCAACTAGCAATAACCTCAGCTCAGGATGACCTTCATTGCTTGAGGTACTGCCTCTGCGCAAAGCTTAACTTTCTATGCCTTGAGAACAGTCCTCAATATATTCAATATATAGTGTATTACAGCCGACAAAATCTATTTCTACTATTTATTAAATCAGTTCGTTATAAATACTAAAATAATTAATTGTGCAAGATACAACTGCGTAAGTATATTAGTATTATGTGTTAACTATTTTTTAGCCTTATTTTAATTTAATAACAAATTATGAAAATTCTTGAAATAGTAATCAATGTCTGAATTTCTGAAACAAACGATCGATATTTGAAACATTCATTCATATAAGACGTCGACAAAACTGCTTGTTTGAGTTTATCAAGGGTATTTCACATTTATTACATCAGAATTAACTCATTTCGTAATAATTTCGTAATCTTTTGACTAAATCTGAATAAAAACCAAACCTTTCAATGGATTCCACAAAACATAAAACAACACAAAAAAACTCTAAGAAATTGTTTCAATAGTTTATTGGATTTAAAACTTTATTTCAATAAATTAAACCAAAATTACGTTAATATTAATATTTGAATATAAATTCAAAATATTTGGATTTCTATTCATTTAAACTCTTCTTTCAATTTATTGATGGCTTTATTCCAATTGTCTTTCGTGAGTAACAAAACCTTACGGAAGGGCTCCAAAAGACAGTCCTCATCCTTCCAGTCATAGACATCAGAGTCACACTGTTTTGCGACACTGTATTCAAAGCTAATGGCAGACAACTCATCGAAGATCTCTTCCTCTGCGTTCACATAAATGAGTTGCGATTCAATCGGTTTTTCACTCTTTTTTTCTTTGGTTTTCAGTATTTTGCAAACCATTAGAAACGACTCGAACTCCAGATTTAATTTGTTTTGTTTATCACTTTCTGCAGACTTGAGGTCACCGATCAGCTGTTCATAAGAGGGAAGTGATATCTTTGGCGGCAGATTAGTGAACCTCTCGTTTACCACAAAACCGATTTTCGCCGAACTATTACTCAATTTATTGTGGATTTGATTGTCTTTCGGTAAATACGATAATAAAATCTCTTTAATCTGTTTTATGCAATCCTTTTGCGAATACTCTGTCAGAGGAATAACAGAAGTGACGCCATAAACGTCTTCATCCTCTTCGTCATCACTTTTGTCTTCTTCTTCTTCATTCACTTCTTGCTGTCAATCAATGATTAGATTCAGTGTTTTTGGACATAAATTTTAAACTAAAGAAATACTTTGAGAACAGAACAGATGTTCTTCTGATCCATAAGAAGTTGAGTCAATTCGGAGACATTTATCTTCTCTTTGAGCCATAATTGAGATAAAAGACATTTAATACCATTGAAGTCTTCGTCTATCGGCTGATAAGCACTGAAATCGATTTCAATCTCCTATTAAAGTAATCAATAAAACGATTAATACTTTTGGTCATAAGAACCGGAAATACTTTATTAATCATTTCTTTGTCTTCACTGTCATCGGTGTCTAAATCATCGGAATCGGGATCTGAATCCTCCGATTCTTCGTCACTATCGTCGATGTCTTTAAGTTTACCTTGTTTATCATCCGTGACGTCTTCGCCTTTCCTTCTTTTGGTCGGTTGTGAAGACATAATTGGATTAAATTATAATCAAATAAACACTAAAAACGTGAGAAAAACATTTGATTTACACTTTTAATGCATTTTCATCACAAGAGATGTCGTAATAAACAAATATTTTGCACTCAGTCTTAAACTTAATTAAAAGTTTACTTATTTAACAAATACTTTAAATTTATTAAAATTATAATCAAAATTATTGCTAATATTTTTATTACTTCCAAAATTAACTTGATAACTACCACTTATAGCGACTGAAAAGATTAAATTTACCTAATTTTCATTGAGAAATGTTTAAAATGATTCGGCTTAAGTTTGATTGTATGCAAATTCTTAGGGGTATATTAGGCGACAATTCTGTAGCAAAAGTTTCAGTTTATTTTTAGAGCTTTAGAGAGATATTACAAAAATATAATTTTAGTCAAATTATGTGAATATGAGTAAGAAAAAAGTGAATACATTGAATAAAATCCAGTTATCGGTTCTGAACAGCGGTTTGATTCCGTTTCAATACGAGGCACAGACGGCGTTCAAACTCATCCCTAAGAATCCCATCGATTTCAACAAATTCAATGCTCACATTCAACTCCTCAGGAAATATGAAGTCCTTCTTAAGATTGAATTTCATGTGAGTCTCACTCTTATGCATACCTTTCCGTACGTCAATTAAAATCATTTTTAGAGTACAGTCAAACCTCAGTTAAATTCTTTGATATTATTGGAAATCATAATTAAATATTTGAGATTACATTCAAACAATTTAAGCAAAGTTTGAAAATATCTTTTAAATCACAACTTTTAAGAACTTTACAGGAATTCAAAAAATAGTTGAAATATTTGAACTAGTACATCACAAGTTATTTAATAATTACCAAGGTCTTTTACCATTCAAGACCAATAACTAAGGACCTAGAACTTTTATGAAGTTCAACCTTTGCATTGTTAAGAATATTTTAGAATCTAAATAATATTTTAATTTGTTATAATTGTACCAAGCTCAAATTATAATGTTTTATGGAAAAACTCTGAACTAACTCTTAAATCAGTCCATAAATTCTTGAAAGAATATTCTGTGCAAATTTTATGTCTATCCTTGGTATTTATCTTTTATTCACAGCTTTTACTACATTTACTACTGTTAAGCACCGGAGTAATAAACAAGAAGAGTGCCGGCAGTTCCTGTAGTTCCCATACATCACATGTTTACCATTTTATAATTGACACTAAAATTCTTTAAAACTTTTCCATTGTTTTGATTCTAAAAATATTAGTCTTTTCAAAAGGATTTCAAATATTTCTTCTAATCTGAAGTCTATTTAATAAATCGGATGTTTTATAACATTTCCAATTAGAAAATGAATTATCGAGGACACTATCGATAGAATCTAGCACATTTAGGGTCTTCTTGTTCAATTGAATTTGAAGCAAAAGTTAGCTTAAAATCTGAAATTCATTTCGATTATTATTTTAACCGTTTTTTTGTATTGTTTTGTAAGTTTGCGTCGAAGAACGAGACGACGACCAAACATAGCACCCGACACGGCAACAAAGAGGCCAATGATATAAAGAATACTTACCCCAAAAAGTGTATGCCCTGTAAGTCATCGCAATCTTTCTTTTATTTTCCTTAAACTCTTGATTTTATGCTCGGATCGCAAATATTTTCTTTAACTCAATTCGCAATAAATGTATTTTTATCTCTTATTTCTCATAAATTATCCAAAATTTTATGTAATTCTCCAAAACTCTAATAAGTTTTAAATAGTTTCACAAATGTATCGCTCTTTCAAAGACTCCTTTATTTTTGATTCAATGAAAATATGTTTTTTGAAATCATTAATAAAAAAATTTCTCTTTTAAGACGACTTCAATCGCGTGGTGTTATCACACCTTCCAGTGGACCCGGACTCTGATTATGTGAATGCATCGTACGTTGATGTGAGTGAAGCAAACATTCATTTGAAAAGTGATTTGTTGCCAAAAATTGTTAAATTCCTGTGCGATGAGGACTACAATTAATGCCTTATTATATCTGAATGTAGAGTATTCTTAAGCCAAACGCCTATATCGCGGCTCAGGGACCCAATGAGTTCACTATAAATGACTTCTGGCGCATGATTTGGGAACAAAAGTCTTACGTTATTGTTATGCTGACTAAGGTTTTCGACTTTATTCGGGTCATGTGCTGTCAATACTGGCCTATGGAGGAGAATAAGCCTGAGATGTACGGACAGATTGAAGTGACACTTCTCAGTGAAGAGCCTTTGGCTGACTTTGTCATCAGAACATTCAGAGTCAGGAAACCCGACGAAATCGTAAGCACTTTTTTCTCAGCTCATGTCTTACCCGAGCATTGGATCAAATTCTAAGCGATTGTTATCTCATTTCTCTTTCAAACCAAAGATAACAAAAAAGTTACAAAAATTTGAGCTCAAAAAAAGAAAATCTAAGTCTTATAAAAGCAAAAACAGTTTCAAATCACATTCTACAAGATTATCGTCGAATGATCAAGATACCATAGAGAACGGCACCTTTTACTATAGCGACGCCAATCTCTCTAAAGCCGACACTTTCTCGAGGGATGACTACAACGACTATATTTCGGCTCAAAATGAATCACTTCTCGAAGTGAACCAATTGGAAGACATTGAGGAAGAATTAGAAGACACCATTGAAGAGGAAGATGAGGACAACGAGAGGATAATTTATCAGTTGCACTATCATAATTGGTCATCACATACCTGTCCATTCCCTAATTCGTTGCTACAATTTAGTCGAAGAGTTCGTATTTATATGAATGAGGTTTTAAACGACCAAAAAGTCGACGAAATCGGACCAACGATTGTTCATTGCAGCGATGGCTGCGGCAGAACCGGTGCCTATATGTGCGTTGACTCCAATTTAGAGTTGGCAGAAGAGGACGGCCTCTACGATGTGTTCGGTTATGCAAAGCGGATGAAACATTCGCGTAAAGGTCTCATTGAGAATATAGTGAGTGTTGGCTCAGACGCCAAATATCGTACTTTTGCTGACAATAAATGTAGTAATCATTACAACAGACTTAAAGTCGCGACACTTCTTATCCATCACTGTTTGACATCACTTTTATTTGCTTAGAATTACTCGAATCGATATTCTCTACAATTGAGGCCTTATTTCTCAAAATAAAATTATAACTAATTATGACATTCTTGTAGCAAACTTGCCCTGGTACAATGTCGGCACATACTTGAGTGCCACCCACTCAGTCCTGTCAGTAATATTCTTCAATTATGACTTATAGTGATGTCTGGTGCCGTCTCAGTCCATATTTCAAGGATTGTTTACAAAACCCCTTTATTTGCTCTTAAATGCAAGAGATTTGTAAATTTGTGTTAAATACATAGTTGATCAAGGTCAAAAGTGGAGACTGAGTGCCCTAACTCTAAACCACAGAGAATTCTGTATTCAAATTCTTAATCAAAAATTATTAGAAATAACTCACCACAAGAATAATGCTGTGTTTGGCTCTCTATCAATAGCTCTCGCCTTTACATCCTTAAAGTTTAGGATTCTTAAAAATTCTCAAAATTGAATAAAAAATGACATAGATCAATTAATAACATTTAGTACATTGATTTAAGAGGTTAATCAAATATAATTGAACAGGATCAGTACAAGTTCGTGTACGACGCCCTGGAAGAGGCCTACTTCTGTGGCAAAACCTGGTTTCCAGTGGATGAGTTGTCCCAACAAATGAAGTTCAAGTCCAGCAAAAATATGATGAATCAAAACGAATATCAACGCGAATACCAGAAAATCATTAAAATGACTGTCAGACCCACGATTGGTGACTGTGCGGGGGGACATCGCATCGAAAACAGGGACAAAAACCGAGACGTTTCTATCGTTCCGCCCGACAACTTCCGACCATACCTCTCATCATTCCAAAGCAATGACAGCACAGACTACATAAACGCAGTGTTCGTCGACGGGTACACCCGTTCTAAAGAGTATATCGTCACCGAATGGCCGATGAAAAAGACCATATCTGATGTCTGGTCTCTAATTTACGACCACGAATGCAATTCTGTGATTGTACTAGGCAATCCTCCCCCGAACAGTTGTTATCCTTCCTTTTGGCCCAATGAGAGACTGAAGAAACAGAAGTACGGCCCCGTCTTCACTGTCGAAGTCATGTCTCACAATCATTACCCGAATATCAAGTCTTGGATTTTTAAGATCAATAAGAAAGTGGTTTCACTCACAGAATTGATGGCTGGCGTCAAAGCAGAGCCAAAGACAACCCAACTCTTCCAAATCACATGTTGGCCTCAGGAACATAAAGTGCCCACTTCCACAAACGCCCTTGTTGAGCTTATGAATATGGTTGAGCGCTGGCGACAAAGAAGTAATTACGGTCCCGTCGTTGTCATATCATACAATGGTAAGTCTCGGGCCGGAGTCTACTGTGCAGCAAACGTAGCGATGGAGCAAGTAGTACAGCACCGGGAGGTCGATATATTCAATGCCGTCCGCACTGTAAGGAGACATAGACCACAACTCGTCGAAAATATGACTGAATATAAATACTGTTACGATCTTCTCCTCCATTATGTCATTCATTACTTAAATAAATAATAAATTCTTAGATTTTTATACTAAGTATTCTCTCAGTTTATCTTGGTTGGATTTTGTAGCAGTGATGAGCTAGGTCAAATACGAATCGCTGTAATATTGAGGAAATGATTGGACAGATGTCGCGCTATGTCTTACAAATACATTGTTTTGCAGTAAACGTAAACATCAATTCAGTTGTCATTCAAATGAGGAAACATTTAATTAATTGTTAGATAAATATGAATCAACGGATACTTCGATGACAACCCTTAAAAATAGAGATCCAAAACTAATTGAGGACACAATGGATTTAGTAACTGATCTGTTTTCGAGGTATGGATGGTATGTTTTGGGTGTAATCTTCGGTTCAGTCCTTATTTGGCAAAAATTTCTGCGAAAAAATGTTCACCAAATGAGACAACAAAACGAAGGTCTGATCCGTTCTCCAAATATTATTCACATTTATCTCAAATCCCAATTCCTCGCTAACAGATCCCGAAGTGATGGTGAGTCGGGCGGAACAGATGGAAAGGGCTCGACGTCGACAACAAGAGATATACGACAAACAAACCGAAGAATTCAAACGAAAAGAAACCGAAAAACAAAACGAAAAGAAAAACCTTTTGTTAGGACTTCAGACAAATATCGACAAAAATAAAGAAACAAATGATTTGAGGAAAAGAAACTCAAAGTCATTGCGAGACAACAGTTATAACCCTCTTATGGGGACCTACTCTGGCTCTACATACCGTCCGAGTCGTTCTTGTGGTCCATCGAGTGGTGGATGAGGTTAATGGTGAGTATCGGCCGTCTGAAAGACTTCCGGTATTCACAAAAGTAATTTAATCTTTGAACAAATTTATTGCAATTAAAATGACGTCTAATTTATAAAGTTTTAACCAAAACCTAAATTAGACCGAAGTCTGCGATAAATCGTTTGAATTTCAATTAAATTATTTCTTAATTTATTTCAAATAAAATATTTTTATAAATTTAAAGTATTTTATAACAAAATCTAATTGTTTTTCAATAATTGCGATACAAATGTGAGAATTCTTTAGTTATTGGCACTCAATGATTGAAGAGTTCCTCCTCGTCTGCGGCTGTCCAAGTGATGAGTCCGGGAGTGGTATCACATCTCAGTTCTTGTGATAGGAGTTGGACCTCACTTCCAGTGTCGACTCGATTGAGGGGAACATTACTTTTTCTTAACATCCAATGAGATCTAAGGGTTTCTAAACTTATTTTAAAGTCTTTGAATGCATTCAATAAGAATATAGCGATTATTACGATAAGGAAACCACAAAAACTGCCGATTATATTCTCGACAGTCATTGAGTGCCACTCCTTGAAGAGTATCGCCGAAGCGATTATCACAAAAGTGGTAAAAAAGACGTAATAAATAGGAGTGACGACCGATATGTCGAAGATATCGAGAGATTTATTCAAATAATTCATTTGAATGGAAACCGTTATTATCACTGATATGAGGAAAAACCAAAACAAAGAGTTTGTCATTTGATTGGTTTGAGTCAACGTCTGTCTGATCGCAATTCCGAGCCCTTTGCAGGACATCACAGATAACGAACCAATGAGTGAACAAATGAGGACATAAATTAAGACATTTTCTGAACCATATTTCGGTCCATAAAAGGCAATCAACAGAAAGGAAGTGAACGAAACAAATATGAGATAACAGAGGAAAGAGGGTTCGGTTAACATTAGTCCGATTGACTCCAAACTATCGATTTGTCGCTCTTTCGGGGAATGGATGACAATAAGAGTCGAACCCAAAAGACATAAAACACATCCGATTTTACTCAACAAATTGAGGCTCTCTTTGAGGTAACGGTTGGCCAAAACAGCGGTAATCAAAACGCTGAGAGCACCCAACGGTGTGACCAGTGATGCCGGTGCGAACGCATAGGCAGCAAAGTTGGCCGCTTCGCCCGTTCCCACTGAATATTCAATTGAAATTCATTGGCTTTTAGTAAAACCCATAATAGTTAGTAATATTTACTGAAAGCGAGTCCTGTCCACCAGACCCAGTCCTTCAGGTATCCGAAGCTCCCGTTGGCAGCTCTTTGTCCTTTTCGGGAGAGTCGGTTGAGTCCAATCTTCTTCACAATAAAACTGATTCCAATGAAAAGACATGAACTCAACGCCAACAACAGACCGATGAGGTTATCCGAAGAGGTCATCACTCACTCATCCATAGATCAGATCTTCAGTTATTGCTTTAATAACTTAATTCAAAACATACTTCAAATTGAGATTAAATTCAATGAATTTCTCAAATTTTAACAAATTTTGTTGAAAAAGACAATTATTTACACAAAAATTACGACAAATTTAAGTCTATTTATGTGTCAAACAATTTCGTCATTCAATCAAAAGTTGAGACACTATTTGAGTGCGAATTTCAAAACAATATTTCGGTTGTCATTAAAATTGGGATCAGTTTGTCACCAATGAATTGGACGGGCGGTAAACTCAGACATATGAGGGGTAACTCATCCAAAGATCAGGACATTCTTCTTCAGAGGCGTTATATCAAAGGCAAAGAGACGCAGAAATCGGTGCAAACCAGTGATCAAAGTAAACAACTTTCAGCCCAACAGAGTGTCCAACAAATCAATGACCAGAAGAGCCCTCAACAGACCGAACCATTCTTTGAGGACAATATGGATATCAGTTCTGACGAAAATCCAAAACCAAATGAAAGATATGTTAAGAGTGCAGAAGAAGTCAAGTATTTCAACGAAATTATGGATCAATTTGTTTGGAGATATCGTCCAAAAGATTCAAAACAATAAATATTTAAATTCTTTGAATTAATTCCAATAAAAAATTGCTTTTATTTGAAAACAATACCAAAAATTGGACTTAAAATTCAAAATACAATTCAATTAATGTTTAAATAAAAGTGAATTATATGTAAGAATTCATTCAATTATTTCAATTAAAGTGTTTTATAAGTCAATCGTCAGTTAATAGTCGACACAAATCTCAATATTTTCATCAAATTATATAATTAGTGAAATGACTACAAATTGATTCCAAGATATGAAAACACTATTAAACTTGGAAACTGTTTTCCTTTATGGGGAGTAATAGGATTTGCAACAATTCAGGCCTATAGTGATGTGAGGCCTATCGACTTCTTCGACAATAAGGGACAGAATCTTCTTATATTCGATGACGTGATGGTAAGTGTGAGAATCATTCACAAACTGACCCATCATTTTCAACGGATCTATCATTCGTTTGATGGGAATCAGTAAAAATTAAAACTTTTAAACATACCTTGGAGGTTGAGGGGCGCTGAGTCGGGCTGTATATATCTGTCTCTCCACCTCTTCTTGTAATGACTGATCCCTTTCTTATTGGTTCGGAAACGATTACGATTAGAGTTCTGGAGTTCAGTCGCGTAACGGATTCTATTCATCTCATTGATTGTCCACAAGTATAGCCTCAATTGGGTGTCCATACTTATTAACAGGTCATCCATTCTTCCGCTATTCCCCCAAAGAATTGAGGACAAAGGGATCATTGTTTGCCACCAAATAAGACAAAATTCTGTTCAATTAAAGAACGAAAAACTTTTTTCTGCAAACAATAAACTAATATCTTATGTATTCCTATGACTAAAAATCGATCATTTATTACATTAATTCGTCTGAACTCAGAGTTGTGTTACAATTCGTGAGGAATATTACTGTCATTTGATATCTAATAAATTGGTAGAACTTCTTCATAGAGCTCTACCAGAGCTCTGTCTATCGATGACAACAACTTAAGGGAAGAATACATCAATAGTTGTGTTTATGAATATGTTTTTATATATATTTCTTTTGCAACGAATCGCTTAATTATGTTTAGACATCCAATTTCTGTGAGAATATTGTGACGTTTGTGTCTTGCAATTAGACGTCTCAATAAAGGAAAGCTTCAATTTCTGCTTTTCGTGCACTTATTTCTCTGATAATTCAGTAAAACTGCTAATTACTGTTCTCCTCCTCTAATTATATTAATTAATGGACTCATGTGTGCAATATCTTCATTAGAAGGTATGTGGACATCCCATACCACAGGTTTCGATCCTTAGTAATATTAATGAGCCAATCAAAAGGTGGCCTTTAAATCAATTATTCTGAGTCCTCTCACTTCTCTCAAGAATTTGATTTCTAATCAGAATATAAATTGCAATCAATTGAAAGCCATTTTATATTGGATTTTCAATTCTCAACCCATTTGTGTTTAAACAGTTTTATTAATTTTATTTTTAACCAAGAACAATTTCATTAATTATATACTTAAACTTAAAGACTATTAAAATATGGTATAAATGTAGAATAAAAAGCGTTATTCTCTGAGACTCTAAGCAAAATGTAACTTAACTAGACCAAATTAGCAAGAGCAGATTCTAATTAATTAAACAGTTAAATAAAATTTTAAAATTGTCGTCATTATAGAGGAACTTACAACGGATTCAGTCATACGTATGTAATTCTATTGAAATGATAATCCTTGGAATAAATGAGCATGATAGCATTTATAGAAATCAATAGAAAATAGCTCTCATTGTTCTCATCATATCATTTCATATTTTTTGCGGTCAGGAAATCATATTTTCTGATTGAAAGCCAAAAATTTTATTAAAATAAAATCAATTTAACGATGAATTCAATCCAAAGATTTATTTTGTGTTCGCTTTTAATTCTCAGTGTTTTTCAATGTTTTCAATTCTATCGGATCGGAAGCAGATGTGGATTCCCAGGTCTGCCCCACGAAACCAAAATAGAGCCACAAAAGACTATCTATGAGGACGGCGAAGAGGTCAGGTATAGCTGTCCCAGTGACAAAATCTATCTGAAAACACAAGTCAAGAAGTGTGTGTCCGGGGAGTGGACAGGACCCCGCTCCACCTGTGGCTATTTCATAAGGAATCAGATATTAAACATTAAAGTCACTGATTTGACAACTAATCAGATGATTATTGACATGAATACAATCAATATGACCAATGAAGAATATCCGGTCGCCTACTATGATGGCAAAGGCACTGCTCTGGTAATCTCAGAGCCACACCGGCCTCACAAGTGGTGGTTCGAGTTCTCAAACAAAGCGTTCTTTGACTTCTTTTTATTGAATGTAAGGATTCCTAAATCAAAGACAAACTCAAGAATTACTATCAATGAAATCGATTCCATTCGCGTCAAAGACATTGAAGTACTAAATGAGGAGAACAGGACCTGTGCTCTTGACTTCGCCACTCGACAAAAATGGGCGAAAATATTCTGGTTTTGGTGCACAGAAAGCAAACATCAAATTCTTGACAAAAAGCTGACCATTAGTTTCACGACTTATGCCAATCAGAAAATGGAGTCAATTGGTTTGCACCAGGTCTACTTAACTAAACTTCAATATTGTGGTCACCCATATGTTCCACTTTTGGCGAAATACTTGCCTCAAAATGAAGAAACCCAACAAATCCAATGCGATTCCGACCTATCAATAGATGTGACCAAAATGTATAACTCTTCCGCTTCGAACTCCTCTGAGATGATCGAGGAATACCACGATTGCATTGATAACCAGTATTGGGCCGGAAATCCCAAGTGTGTGCCCAGAATTCACTGTCCCCTCAATTTCGATAACACGACAGAAGAGATAAATTCTGTGAGAAATGCATACATTTTTAGCAAAACCAAATGGTATGCAATCGAAGGGACGGCTGTTTATTTCAATTGCAAGACAGGCCACGATTTTATCAGCGAATCTGTGCGCACATGCACATTTAATTCTACATGGGATCTATCTTGGCCAGTATGTCGTGAGTCTACGTTTAAAGATTCATCAAGTAAATATTAATTTCCTGACATAAACGACTTAAAATATGAGATTACCATAAATTTCAGGTTCTCTGACGTCATCGGGATTTGTGTTTCCAACAATTTTCGGGACAATACTAATCACAATTGTCGTGATTCTAGTTTTGGTCATTTCAATAATGAAGAAACGGAAACGCAAATCAAAATCGGCTCAAATTAAGGCGAAGAATGATTTCGATTTCTATGACGACATTGGAGAAGTGGGGGCCGGAGACTACTCAGAATATAATTATTATAAGACCGGGGAATACGAGGAGAAATACGAAGACCCTGTTTATACAGATAATAGTAACAGATATGCGGCGCCCGAAAAAGTTATGGATCCTTATTATCTGACTTTAGCCGAGACTAACGTCGGCGACAAAAATCAAAATATTTGAATCAATTTAATCTAATTTATAGCTCATTGCTATTAATCAGTGCCTCAGTGAGAGAATGCATCCAAATTCTAATTTTGTCACTATTTTGCCCCTAGCTCGCGCGACAGATCTCTTCTACGATAATAATTTTCTCCTCAAATAATTATCTAAACTTAAAAGTTAGCCTGGTCAGCCTCTAAACATAATTACTTATTAATGAGTTAGATTTAACCTTGATCAGCCCAAGAATATTCAATTATTTTGTAGTAACCTTGAAAACTCATAATTAAATTGTGTTATAAACTAATTGAACTCAACTGATATTTCCGCTGCACTTTCCTGAAACACCATAAGTACTCATCCGTTACTTAAAATATTAACTTCAATAAAATTACAAATGAGTTTAATAGAATCTAGGTAGAAGCTTGTAAACTCATTTGTAAAGATTATCTAGGAACTACAACATTGTCAATTATTCCACATTTGAGATAATATTTGTTGACTTTAATAAACTTAAATAAATAAACTCAGAACTGATATCAAGTTATTAATCAATGATTTCAGATAAGTCTTTCCCACATTTAGTACACCTTTTCAACCTTGGATGAACTTCTAGCAATTTATATGCAAGTTGCATCATTCAACTTTGCAGCCTGCAAATTGCAGGTGCACTCAGCACATTGAAAGGTCACACCTTAATAGATGGCATTAGTGATGAGATTGTAGTGAAGGACATAATTGAGAACCGTTTCCGGCATTCATAACGTTTTGCGTTTATAACAGTTTTGAGAGACTTTAAGACAGGTTTCTGTCGTTTGTATTCACTTTGATTTAAGTCGAGTTCAGACAAACAACAAAACCAACAAAACTTTAAAACATGTCTTCAACTCGTTATCCACAGATTGGTAGACCGGCGCCACAATTCAGTGGCACAGCAGTTGTCGGCGGAGCCTTCAGAGACATTTCCCTCAAGGATTACAAGGGCAAATATGTGATCCTATTCTTCTATCCCTTGGATTTGTATGTATTTCCTCTCAAAACCATTGATATGTCGTCTAATCGTCTGACTCTTTGACAGCACTTTTGTCTGTCCGACAGAAATCATAGCATTTAGCGACCGATCGGATGAGTTCCGCAAAATAAACTGCGAAGTCATCGCCTGTTCTGCCGACAGTCACTTTAGTCATTTGGCCTGGTATGTCCAACCCTTTCCTCCCTCTCCCTCTCCTCCATCTTAAGATTCTTAATTGATTTTTGCTTTTATTGTTTCTATTGTTTTTGTGAAGTCCTTGAAATTGAAATTCAATTATAAGACAATTAACACAAATATCGTAAACAAAATCTAACGGTTTATGTATTATAGGGTAAACACTCCCCGAAAAGAGGGCGGATTGGGTACAATGAAGATCCCTCTGTTGGCCGACAAGTGTGCGAAGGTCTGTCAGGACTATGGCGTGTATTTGGAAGACGCGGGCATTCCTCTGCGCGGTCTCTTCATTATCGATGATAAGCAAAATCTGCGCCAAATCACTATCAATGACCTCCCGGTCGGCCGTAATGTGGACGAAGCGCTCCGTTTGGTCCAAGCCTTCCAATTCACTGATGTGCACGGAGAGGTGTGTCCCGCCGGATGGAAGCCGGGCGCAGACACCATCAAACCCGACACCAAAGGGAGCAAAGAGTTCTTTTCCAAACAATAAATGTCTGGCATTTGGTTTCATTAAAGTATTCAATCATTGGCTCCGAATAGGAGGGAAACCCTAATTGTTAGTAATTTTATACTTTATTTCTGTTTCGCCACGAATTCAATGATTAAACAAATTCTCTAAAAAAAGTAATTAATAATAAAAGTAAACCGTTTTTAGTCTTTTTATTTTGTTTTCAAATTGTTTTGATATCGATTTGTGGCGAAAAACTCTTCGCTTTCTGTCATTAAATTGCGTTCAATAATAGGCTTAAAAACTATAATATTTAAGACATTGTTTTAAACCTCTATTAATAGGAAAATTCATTTATTTAATGATTAAAACAAATATTGAGACCATTTATAAACCATTTGTTTAGACATTTTGTAATATTTGCTCAAATAAAATAGTTGTATCCTTTATAGCACCTGACAGGCGAATCTCATGTATCTGGATATTAAGCAATTACCCTGTCCAAATTAAGTTTTAGTCAAAATGGGATTTAAATACTTATTTAAATAAAGTCACAGTTTATGCACAATATTTAAGAATCTATAAGTTATAGACTATAATTGATTGTAGAAATATTTTTCCTCGAATCTAATTCAGAGATAAGTGACCAAGTTTATAATCTAATCAATGAAAGCATGTGACAAATAGTTTGACTGAAATAATGGCTAAACTATGATAACCGAAACGCACTGAATCTGTACTCTTCAGGAGTACATCTATTGATAGACTTGAATTGCCTTAAATTCTTAACGAATTCCCATATTTTAATGAATTTCTTATATTAGTCATTGAGTTGCAAACGGTATGAGTTTCCTCTTTAGTTAAATACAGATTTTCCTTATAAATGTGGGTATTTTTGAATGCAATTAAAAGCTTGAAATTAAAATTAGAATTAAAATTAGAAAAAACATTAGAATTAAACGAAAACCGACTGAAATCAAATGAAATACATTAATACCGAACTGTTTTGTGATATAAATGATCTATGAATTCATTTTTCATCTCAAATATCGAAAATATGTTTTTTCACTCAATTAATACTCAATTAAAGTTAAAAGACATTTATTTTACAAAATAATACATTAAATAACATTAATATTGAATACAATTAATTAAATATTTTTGAATAACAATTAATAACTTATGCTTTGAAACAAAATTTTAGTTTTTGTTTTATGATTCATAACATTCACATATTTCGGTGTTTTGATGAAAACAATTGACATTTCGTTAAAAATTGTGAATTATTTTGTAGTTTAGAGACGAATATAAACTTTAATTCTCTTCTGATTTCATTGATATCTTATCCACAAAATAATTAAAGTATTAATTTCTGACGTTTTTATGACTTTTAATGGTTTATAAAATATTTTATTTGAATTAATGGATATTTGGCCGCATTTACCCGATTCTGGCCTTAAATATCTTATTAGAGTAAGAACCAGAGCTCACGGGACTGGGTTTAGCAAAGGTCACGTCCACTGAACCAATACAGCTCTTCGGGTCTGAGAAGTAGTAACAGAGCTTTCGGGGCGCCATTCGATGGCGTTTAATGAGTTGACAGCATAGGCCATGACTGGCGTCGCATTCGCTACTTGTCGTACATTCGTCATCTAAGTTGAGATATCAGCCAATTAGTGATAATTAATGTCCAAAAGCTTTTATCCATAAAATCCTATCGAAAGGATACTGTGCTCTACTGGTGCTGACACTTACTGTACTGTTTCTTCATCATATCCCTTCCGGGCGGCTGACAGGTCCTCTGTCTCTGTCTGACGGATGCAAACGGCTGATTGTCCAAACATCTAAGCCCTGGCTCGCAGTCGTTATCGTCCTGACAGGACTCGCCCTCATTCACACCATAAATGGGTAAACAAGTGCCCACTAATCGCTCGACTAAAGCAACGGTTTTAACAAATTAAACCTCTATTTCATCAGTAAATTAGATATAAAGAAAAACTTTGATTGATTTCCCCTCTGATTGAGTCCTATCTGTCCTCAAATCCGCGATATAAGCAGTTATTCATTTGATTTACTTGTAATCCAAACTCAATGTCATTAGAAATCCAATTATTTTATCTATAAATCTATGCTTTATTTCAAATCAATTATAAAAACCTATTCATTAATATTTGGATATTTTGATGGAAACACCAAATATTAAACAATTTATTTTCAATTTGTATGGAAACAACAATTTCCTCGATATTATTGGCTCTTCGCCCACACTTTCCTCCTCTTTCGTTGAAATGCAAATAATTTTTGAATAAAATCTCATTTAATGAATGTCTTTATTGAGCGACAAATAAGAGGAAAATTGATTTAAAATTAAATTCATAGAAAAATCAGACATATCTACCAGAAAATGTTTACTAGCTTTGCTCTTGGTCATTTATCATTACAATTCTGATAAAGCTTGGTGATTTACTAAATTAACATCTTATTCAAATGAGATGTAAGCCCTCATCCTCTGAGCGATTCTTAACATTAATAAATGGCTTAAACGATAAGATGGTGTCCTCTCAAAAAAATCAATGGTTGGCTGCAAATTAAGTTTACTTAATATCGTGAATAAGATTCGGTTCATTACTTGCGATCATAAATCGGATGACTAAACAGAATCACTTCTCCTACTCCTTACTCACATTTAATCAAATAAAAGTTTAATAGAACCGATTTTTTCAGATTTCTTTTTACGAGAGAATTATACAAATTATTTCATAAGTTTATCTTTCGATCGAAGCTATGATTCACTGAAGAGTTTGGGCTTAAACTCAAGTATTTGCAAAAATTCTATTCTTTAGTGATTCCTGAGTATAGTCTACTCAAACAAATCCCCAATTATTGAACTTTTTTGTGCGATCCTTTCCTTCTGAGTCGTGTTAATCAATGTTTACTATAATACTGTCAGTCGTTATATTGATTGAAATTAGTGCCATTTAATTACTGTTGGCTTTAATTAAAGTTTATGTCGAGCTCTGCCTAAGACATGAATATCTCATTAAATGCCGACACAATAGGAATACCTCTATTCTCCTCCACATCGACACAGACAGAGCCGGGACAGCACTGTTCGCTCTGAACACATGGCTTATTGACGCACTTTTCCTCGCCTTCCGAAAGGAGTTCTTCCAATTGGACCTCAGGTTTGCGTTTACTCTAAACAATTAATTTCAATCAATTAGTGATACATTAAAAGCAAAACCAATTCAAACATTAATTAACGGATTCTTTAATTAATAAATGTCTAACAATAATAACACAATAAGACTGACTTATTATTAGGGGAATGTCATAATCACTCCGAATATTTAATTAATTATTAGTTCTAAGGGACCATATAATATAAACCAACTAGGTAATTCCGTTAAATAACCTTGTACAAAGAGAATTTTTAATTTGTTTTCTAAGAATTGTTACCAAGATTCAAATCTTTCCTTGTTTCATTACCTAACATTTCTAGTCTACCAACATGACCTTGCTCACTATAAATTCTATCGTTTTTCACAGAATTCAATTAAAATCATTTAATTTGAAGACTAATTAGAAATTTGTTGGAATTGAATAAAATTGTAGAAATGGTGAAACTTATGCCATAGACTTATACATAGACTTAATCCGCGTCCAGACATGTCCTCAAATCAGACAATGCCTTATGAATGAGTCTGGATAAGTCTGGATTATAATCCAGATATTATAGGGTCTGATTAATTGCGCGAATAGACTATAAGGTTGAGAAACTTGAGAACACTTTACTTTGTTTGAGGTTCTGTTTGAAGTATTCCTCTCATATTCTTTAAACATTTATCCTTATTTTGGTCAGAATATGACAGTCATCGATATATTCTCATACGAACTGAGACTTGTTATATCCCATTACTAGCACCGATAGTCAGGCCTTATTTTGCCTTCACTCAGAATTTGAATGAAGCGAAATATTATTCAAAACTCTTCCCAAATATCAATCAAACTCCAGTTCTTTCTCCAGACTTATATCGGATTTTTCCTAATCTAATGCATAGAAAAAAGAGAAATAAAATTTTGACACTCAATACAAGTGAACCTAATTTCAAATATTAGACACTGAAAGCGAAAATAGAAAATACGATATGTTTTATCGATCGCTCAAAAGGACTGGTAATGAGTTGTTTTCTAATCTTTTGTTGTTATTATCGCAGAGGAGAGACACTCAGAAAAAACAAAGAAAACTTTTCTCTTTAAAACATATGCCCTTTTCCGGGGAGAAAAGCATAATAATTATGACCGGAGAAGAAACTCAATGAACACTACAAAAACAATTACAGAAAAAACTCGTTTAATTTCGCTCTAATTTGACCTGGCAACTATGAAAAACTGAACACATATCTAGTGGTTTAACCATTTCCTTCAAGACTGCAAAATATTTATTACATTTCTCACTTATAATTTCCCTTCTTATAAATTACCAAGTTCAGATTATTAGACTGAATAATTATTAAGGTATATATTAATATGATTGTTAACAATGGAACCAAAAAATCAATAATTGCCTCTTATCTGGTCTTAGGGTAGACCTTAGGAACAGTTAATTCGGTGAATTAATAGCAATTGAAGTCAATTACCGGTTAGTGTTACGACTCTTAGTTAAACAATTACACGAATGACACGAAAGCAACGTTTTCTCTCCGATCAGATCAGTGATGGTCTACAATGTCACTGACTATTCCTATCAGACCTTTACTTATAATTTAGTTGATTGTGTCGAACGACTTCTTTTAAGACACGTTTAGCTCTTCTAATAAATTTGTAGTCAAATAGCAATCAATAAGCGGTCCTCCAATCAAATCAAACACAACTCTATTCACTCGATTACTGTCCGATATTTGAAGACATTAAAGACGACAACATTTATGAGGAATACATTATTCAGATTAAAATGAAGTCCATTCAGTTGTTGTGTATCCTCTAAGTCCAAGCCTTATGTCTTTTGCGGTACTTCCCTTTGATTGGTAATACTAATGAGCTTGGTAATTCCATATTTAATTTTAAGTATTTAAGTCTTACAAGGAAAGTATTAAAACGGAAGTGCTCGGAATTAAATGAGCCTGGTATCATTTTAAATAAACAGCTTGACTTAAAAATTAATTAGGTATAATTTTTATCTGCGAATAGCCAGGCTGTATTCGTGAAATGGGCAGGTAAATTTTTCGAAAGAAGATGTGAATTGAAAGATGAAATGTATTATATTTTCTCATAT
>JAQIYB010000025.1:0-21714 GCA_034699325.1 Oribatida sp. Gr-Ori-00743 | reverse complement strand
GACACAAACCTAATTGCGATGAAAAATATTCGTAAGAATTATTCAAACCTATGGTTTACTTCCTCTCCAGAACTCAGGTATCAAATCTGGAATTGTAGTAAAAATTATTATCTAGGCTAATTGTAAGCTTCCGATTTAATTAGCAAGATCACACAAATCGATCATCACAACGCATTAGTGATAACCTTGCACATTTAGAGAAAGAGTCGGAGAATCACTCGCATTCAGACCTGATTTTAAATATACTGTGTTTTAAATAAACGTTAAGTTATTAATAGTTTCAATGTTTTTGCTTAAAATAGAGGTCAAAACTGAATGAAACTAAAAGTTGTTTATTTACTTATTTATATTTCACTTTTAATTATATTCTAAATGTTTGTCTCAATTGCTTCGAGGAAATGGTTATCTAAGGAGAAGTGGAATCAATAAATTAGTTCATATTTCTAGTCCGACACATAGTACGCGGCATTCCTTTCAGTGCTTTTCAATGCAAATATCAGTTTCATTGGAGTTTTCTCCTAAAGTTAGCCCTCAAGGGATGGCCAATGTCTGTGTCGGTTCCTCATTAACTAGTTTAGATAACTCGGTTATTACAAGTGTTTGGCCAAAGAATGCGTAAAATAAAGGTTAGTATTGAAAAATATGCCATTCATTGGCGAAACCAGTTCTGAATCTTTCTTATCATCGAATGTATGGATGAAAAACTGGTAAAACTTTGTTCCGCACATTCATTATCGAAATCCAGACCATACGACTGTGCGATTGAAGGTAAGTCGTCCTTCTGGCGCTCACTCACTACTCACCACACAAGTGTCGATTGTATTCGACAAAACTTGTGACAACTATCAGCAAAAGCATCAAGGAAACATTTCTATCATATTTGAAGGAAATATGCTCTTTATTACCAACTATTCCAAGTACAGATCGCAGATAAGGTGCCATGAACAGAATTGCACTGTTAAAAAGTGTCGGCATTTCATTTCTATTTCCCATTAAAGTTATTTGTCTAAAAAGTATGTGAGCTTGCTCATTAAGTCATATGTTTAGTGAAAATAAAGTACAAAACCGAGTTATTAGTCTTAAACACATAAACACTGATTATTACTTAAATCGCTGTTTATATGAAAATTGAGCTCAAATTGTAATCGAAGAGAATTCTTGTTTACTGTGAGTCTAAAATTAGCCGATATTTTATATCTTGGCATTAATATCTTGGACTTTTTTATTTAAATAAACGAGAATAGAATTTCATTAGAGAATTGCAACAAAAAGTCATTTGAGAATCCATAAGAATCATTAAGAATAGAGGTCAGAATAATTATTATATAGCTGAGTTTAAAATTACCGAGAATCTTTTGTGTGACTAATGCCATAATCAAGAGAAATCGAGGAAAAAAGTGTACAAGGAAATTTTTTTAATCTTGATATAATGTGACAGTGATTAAAATAGGTAATTTTGCGTTTAACCTAATTCATATTGAAATCGTGTGAATATTATAATATGCTGAGTGATTCAGTGTTTTGACAGTTGAGGGGCGCACCAAACGGACAAACCTCTGAAACAGTGTTAACGAATGCGCTCTTCATTGCAATTGCAGCGACTTTTGGGTGGTTTTGAGACACCGATTGGCTGTCAGTCAGTATTAGTGACGCATTGCTCGCAAAGGATATACAGTTTATTTGCATCACTCATACCATTGATTGCCTGAGATTTTCAATGTTATTGTCGACCAATAATTCAGTTATTGTTTGTATTAATTATCGCCGATTCCTATCAATCAGTGGTTCACTGCTTTGAATCAATGCTTTTATTCAGTAATTCAGTGAAAACAACATTAAAATGCTATCAATTAATAAACTGTGATATCGTTTTTTAGAGCCACTGATTGAACGATTGCAAGATTAGTCTGAAATGTTTTTCAACAAAATCTTATTTAAATTGTAATTCAATTAAGATTTTGATTTGTCTTTTGTCTCCTCTTTTGGACGCAAAATGTTTTATAAGATATTAATAACTGTTTTAATAATAAATGCAAAATGTTTTTGTGATTCGTCTGACAATTCTGTGCCGCCGACTATCCAGTCCTCGTCTGAGCACAGCCTCAATAATGACCAAACAGGGTTTGAGACACAGGAACTGCAGCCCGAACTCGAGCCGACCGCTCACGACATCGAAGTCGGGTATTGTGTTGTGGATAACTCACTGACTTGTGGCCACTCCTCTGGCATTGCAGGCGATGCGAATATTCCGTGTCTTAGAGCCAAACGTCCGCAACGGCTCAATGACACGGAAGCCTTAAAACTGTTACGCGATACCTGTCCCGAGTTGTTGGATGTGGAGGAGGACCCACTCCTCTGCTGTGGCCACGAAGCTCTAGAACTGTTGGCCGAGTCATACGAATTGCCCAAAACATTAGGTTTAGGCCGTTGTCCGTCGTGTCTTCATAATTGGAGGAAAACCTTCTGTCAGTCGACGTGTTCGCCCCGACAGTCAAAGTTCTTGTCGGTGACCAAAAGCAGTCCTTTCGAAGAACAGCCCGAACTTAAACGCGTCGATGAAATGGTTTATTACATTAGTAAAGACTTTGCCATCGATTTGTATGAATCGTGTAAAGGACTGACCGGTTTAGTGCCCGGAACTTATATAATGGATCTGATGTGTGGCCGATGGGGCACCAAAAAGTGCAATGGCTTCCGATGGCTTGAGTTCATGGGTCAGTCTAACGACAATGGAGGACACGCGCCCTTTCAAATCAATTATGTCTTTTCTAATGAGAATCGGCTCACAATTGACGGCAAAGACATGTATCCGCTGAATGTGAAGGCAATATCGTGTGCGGAGGCGCCTCCCGGGGAAGACCGCTGCAGTTGTAATGATTGTGAAAAGATGTGCAAGCTCGAGAATCCGCCTCAATTGCCTTCTAAGTCAGTGCCGACAACAATAATGAATATGAGCGCCACTACGGCCTCAGCGCTGGTTATATACCTAATGATCGCCGCCTCTGTCTTCGTATACTTCGCTATATATTCGATGAGAATTGAAAATCAAAGTAAGTCTTTAGGGATAAGACGTTTCTCTTCTAATATTTGTTGACTTTATTTGAATTGAAGCCATAGTTTTGTTGTTTGAGTTGTTTTTTAGGTCATTCACGACCTGATCCCTTAACATCTGCCCTCATTCGGCACTTAAACTAATTATTTGTTTTTCGCAATCGATTTGCGAAATTCAGTTTATATCGAAAGTGAAATTCGGTTTTCGATTATTGTTTTAATATAATTGGTTATAATTAAAGTCGTTTTTGTTTTGTTTTTGTCTATCGATTGGTATTAGAAATGAGTGATTCGTTTAGTCTTTCATTAACTGATTAAATGATAGAATCGTTAAAATTCTTTCTTTTTAGTCATTAATGTCTTTTGTATTATTGGTTTTATAGTCGACCCCAACAGTCGGAGCTCCAGTTTGAGTGAATCTTTGGGTACTAAGTCTGGGCCCACCAGTGTTTCTAATATTGATGGCGATGCGTCCGAAGCCAGGCCTTTACGATCTGACCACTCAGTCACCGATGGTTTTCATAAGGAAAGCCCGCCTTCGAGTCCTGACATTCAGATGTGCGCTCAGTTGGATATCATCCAACCTCTCGAATCTATTCATTCGGCGAATTTGGCGTTTGGTCTAAGACTGGAACGACTTTTCGAGCAATTGTTCAGAAATTGGGGCACTTTTGTAGCTCGCAATCCCTGGCCTGTTATCTTAGGCTCCCTCTTAGTCAGTGGGTATCTAGCCTTAGGTGTGCTCACCAAATGGCAAGTGACCACAGACCCGGTTGACCTATGGGTACCAGCGGGCAGTCAGGCCAGACGTGATATGGAATATTTCAATAATAATTTCTGGAAATTCTATCGAATCGAGCAAATAATTATTGAACCGAAGAACACGAACGCCTTCTTCAACCGCACTGTCGATAAAGAAATGATGACATTCGGTCCGGTCTTCAATCAGAAGTTTCTGACCGAAGCCTTCGATTTGCAGCAAAAAGTACTAAACATTTCAGTGATCGACGACGAGACCAATGAAGTCATTAGTTTGAGTGATGTCTGTTATAAGCCATTGGGGGGCGACTGCGCCACACAAAGCATCTTCACCTACTATTTCAATGACAGAGCACAGATTCTCAAAGATGATTACCTTTCGAAGGCCTCCTACTGTACTAGGTGCTTAAACTTATCCTTCAGTTATTTGTTTAAATCTTTGTTTTTATTCGTATTTCAAACAAATTTTATTTCTTTTTTGTGTAAAGGAGTCCCACATATACTGATCAAAAATCTGTTGAAAAGTCCTGTTTCAAACCCAATGGTATTCCTCTGGTATACCCCGGTGTAGCCCTCGGAGGCTTCGAAGACGACCAGTATATCAAAGCGACGGCACTTATTATAACGATTCCGGTCAAGAATTTCAATAATCCTAAGGATAATAAAAAAGCAATCCTTTGGGAGAAACGGTTCCTGGAAGTAGTGAACAACCACTCGAGTGACGTAATGAACATTGCTTTTAAGGCCGAGCGCTCCATTGAAGATGAGTTGGACCGTCAGAGCAAATCCGATATCGTGACCGTTTCGGTCAGTTATTTAATTATGTTTATATACATTCTGTTGGCTTTGGGAGACCTGAACAGGTGCTCCACTGTTCTGACCGACGCGCGCTTCAGCCTTGGCTTCGTTGGCGTCTTAGTTGTCCTCTTATCGGTGTTGTCATCGCTCGGATTCTTTTTCTATTTCAATATTCCGGCCACACTTATTATTGTCGAAGTTATACCGTTCCTCGTTTTGGCGGTCGGTGTCGACAATATCTTCATTTTAGTCCAATCTTTTCAAGTAAGTCATCGGAACTTCAAATGTCTTTCAATTAATGAAAGAATAGATTAAAATTGGAATTAATTTTTGTTTTTAATGAATAGCGCGATGAGCGCCGACCAGAAGAACAGTTGGTCGACCAAATCGGGAGAGTGGTGGGCGAAGTGGCGCCGAGTATGATGCTATCGAGTCTGTCGATGTCTTCGTGCTTCTTTATCGGCACACTCACCGAAATGCCGGCCGTCCGTATGTTCGCACTCTATGCAGCCGTTGCTCTGATTATCAACTTTTTCCTGCAAATGACGTGTTTTCTCGGTCTCTTCGCTTTGGACACCAAAAGACAATTAGACAATAGATTAGACATCTTGTGGTGCATTCGGGCCAAGAAGTCTGAAAAGCACCCGGCGATCGGCAAAGAAGGCCTTTTGTACACATTTTTCAGAGATATTTATTCGCCATTTCTTATGAAAGACAACATTAGAATACTAGTGCTGTTAGGGTTCGGTGCGTGGCTCTGCTCCTCCATTGCCGTATTGGACAAGATTCACATCGGACTGGAACAGGAGCTGACAATGCCTGAGGACTCATATCTCATCAATTACTTCGAATTTTATCAGAAGTACTTTGTTGTGGGCCCTCCCGTCTACTTCATGATTACGGAAGGCGTTGACTACTCGAATAGCAAGTCCCAGAACGCCATGTGCTCACTCAATAACTGCGACAGAGACTCACTGCCCTCACTCTTGGCATATATGGCGGAAAAGTCCAATTTGTGAGCTCTTGTGCTGATATCAATTATTTATTAAATGTTTGCTTTTCTTTAGGACTTACATTCATACGAAGCCCCTGCCCTGGTTGGACAGTTATCTGGAATACCTGTCCAGCACTGACTGTTGCTTCAAAGACGACAATAATAAGCAGTGTTTCAAAGGTATGTCTTTTAGTGAATGCTTTCTGCGAATTGTATTATAATTGTTGTGATATTAGGTGATCCCAAATGCAAGAAAACCTGTTGGGATACCACACACAACCGTCCTATGGGTCGCAACTTCACTGATTATCTAAGCTTTTTCCTACAACATCCTCCCGATGTCAAGTGTCCTAAAGGAGGTTTGGGTCAGTACGACAATGCAGTCCGACTCGACAATGAGGGAGGCGTCAAATGTAAGTGAATTATAGTTTTAAACTTTAATTGATTGGATGTTCCGAATGACAGCTACTTATCTGATGTCATATCGAACTACTCTGAAGACATCCGAAGACTTTTACGAATCTCTCCGTTATTCGCGAATAATCGCCGATATTCTCACTGAAAAGCTTCAGAACATTACTAATAGCAAAGCAGTTGTCCGGCCCTATAGTTTTCCCGATGTGTTCTATGAGCAGTACCTGACAATGTGGTCCGACACAGTCAAGAGTCTCAGTATTTCAATTTCTGCCATCTTTATTGTCACATATCTGTTCCTCGGACTCGACATATACTCAGCACTGATTGTGGCGCTGACTATACTAATGATTATAATTGATTTGATGGCAATGATGAGGTGGTGGGACATATCACTGAACGCCGTCTCTCTCGTCAACTTAGTTGTCGTTAGTATTGCTTTTAATGGCTTTCTATTAGATTTAATTAATTATCTGTTTGTCGCTCAGGGCGTCGGCATTTCCGTCGAGTTCTGTTCACATTTAGTCCGCTGCTATGCCATCTGTTCGGCGCCCACTCGGGTCTTGAGGGCCAAGGAATCGTTGGCCAAAATGGGGACTTCGGTAAGTGTTTGGTCCAAACTTATGGTTTGTTTTGAATTTGAAATCAATGTATTCTGTGTTTCAGATTCTGTCGGGAATAACACTCACTGATTGCGGTATTTTAATCCTGGCCTTCGCTAAGTCCAAAATATTTCGGGTTTTCTATTTCCGAATGTATTTGGGAATCATTGCGTTCGGAACACTTCACAGTCTTATATTCCTACCGGTGCTCTTGAGCGTAATTGGGCCACCGCTTAACAAGCAAAGGCTACTCCTATCCGCACATTACACCGAACACTCGACCCCACAGTCGACTACTCCTACATTCTCGCCATTCAAGAAGTCGGCCGAAGAGAGAGATAACTCTTTGACAAACAGGTCTACGACTTCTATAGACTAACAAAACTAAATTATTTTTATTCTGTTCACTCAAACTTCTGATTTGTGATACTATTTAAGAGTTATTGTTCGGAACTAACGGTTGGATCCGCAGAAAGAAAGAAATAATTTTGTTAAACAATTATTTTTAAGAAATTTGAAGAAAAGGTTTAATTTTGTGCTCTAAAAGACAGTTTAGTATCGCATCAAACAATTGTTTAATTCTAACGTATAGTTGATTAGACTCTTCTCATGTCTTCATTCTTAGAGTTAGTATTTAAATGAGTTATTATTTTCTATTGAATTCTAATTTTAGGTGAAGTCAAACAAAAGTCTCATATATTTTGCAATTTCTCTCTTAATTTCATTGTTTTACGACTCGTTTGCCAATACATCTGTCGTTTCATTTTAGGCTTTCATTTTAAATATTGATTTTTCCACGTTTTTCCCAATTAAATGAGTCATTGTTTGACTTATTTAATAGTTTTTAGTATTTTTCTGTTTATTTATTTATTTAATCCAATGAATGGACTTTTGTTTAGAGTTTTTGCGAACAGTTTTGGTGCAAACAAATGATAACATTATATCATAAAAAGTTAATTACTTAATTCAATGACTAAAATAGTCGCCAAATGTTATTACCGCCTATTTTATGGGGTGCTCAACATTTATGGGTTGATTGAGTTGTTTGAAAGTCAGTTTTTTAGAATGGCTTTTGGAGCAGATTTTCTTTAACCAATTTGAAGGCCATTTACTAACCCCTTGCCATTGAAATCTAGTGAAATATATTTTTTAACCCTCTCCTCGATTTATATCATGTAATTGAGGGGATCTCTCCACTGATATCCTATGATAATAAGCAATGAATCCGAAGATTCCTCACATTTCAAAGTGATTAACATTAAGTGCCATTAAATCTCTGAATTAGATTTAAAGAGATTTTAATTTTAGTTCTGAAATATTTATTTCATTATAAACACAAATATTCCCAAAAGTACTCAATTTTTATCTCAATTCCTCCTCTTATTTGCGACACTCATTCGCAGCCATTAATTGCCTCATTAAGTATGGGATGAAATCCTTTTGTTTTTCTTTAAAGAATAGCATTACCCGGAATACCGTTCTTCATTATAGACCCCATTTTCCCAAAGCGTACGCTAATTACAACACAGGATTATTAATTAGACAACAAAACTGTTGTGTAATTTTGCTCATCATATTTGCCTTATGATTGACTCCAACGGTTTGAATGCAGTGAAGGCCAGCCATAAATTGAGAAATATACCACTGCTATGAGAGGGGTCAGTTACTTAGTTATTTGAAGATCTGTTCCATTTATTGAGTACTGGGTTTATACTATTCGCGCTCTACTGTCATATATGTCATAACATTGCTTTGGATTTATGCTGATTATCGCCTAACTTGGATCTGATCTTTTCCAGTGCCCATTTGCTCAGAATATTCTGTTCAAAAGTCATTCTTTTCAAACAAGTGTTTTACAGTTTAATTATTAAGTCATTTATTTATAGTAATTAACTCTAATTAACTCTTTCTATGATATAATGAGTTTTCATTTGTTTATCGATTTTTCAACAGAAAAATAGACCAAAAATCTAAGTCTTGATTATAAAAATGGTCTGATTTCTAGATATTCCTCTAATTTATTGTATAAATCCTTAACTTTCGTTCAAAAGGGACCAAAACAAGTGTTGAAAATTCGAGGTTTTGCTTATACTTTAATTATTACCAATCATTTAATTGTTTTGATTCGGTTTTGCGCTCTTTTTTCACATCAAATATCATTACTATTGAGTCTATTATTATGAGAAATACTTTATAATTGTTTTACTGATAAATAAAATAATCTATTTTAGAGAAAAGGATGAAAAGTTGCAAAAATGTCTTCGAAACTAATCACACGATTTGTATAGAATTCAAATATTTTGTTCACAAGAATTGTATTTCACAGTCGACGCAAAAGTCGAGTCAAAACAGTGTCTATTGAATAGCATTTATGTATTATAGCTCTGTCTGATTGTCTGGTAGTGTTTGATGGCTCACGAGAAGCCCATTGTGGCGTAAATGTGGTCAGAATTATATCATGAATTCAAATGTCTTTTATTCGACGGATTTAATGAATGAGAAATGTTTTGGAAGTGTATTGAAAACATTGTGCCTGAAATGGATTCTGAACATTTGCTTTTTACTAGAGTCAAACTTCAATTATTTATATACAAAGCCATCTTGGTAATATTGATTTATATCTTGGCAAAAGTGGTAATATTCAGCATTAAGTGACCATTTTTGCGGAGACGCACTCATGCCTTACAATTATATTCTGGTTATTCAATGAAATGGTTGTACCGCTTATTATAATGAACTGCTTTGTGATAAATACAGTCATTTATTTATATTTAATTATTGGTTATCTGACCTCTCATTATAAGTAACACAAGTTTTTTGTTGGCTTCCCTTCAAATGATTCAAACGTTTGTTGAGTTTTAATACAATTCTAAACAAATCAAAAGTTCTGTTAATTATTGGTATTATTTTGGTGACAAATGTTTGGCACATTTGAATCGAAAGCCTTTCAATACATTTATATTTGATTTTTTGTTTTTAATATATAAAATTGTCGTCGATTTAGAAGAAAAATGTCATTCAATTGATTACTCGATTAAGTTATGATTTTATCCATTCTTTGCGAAACACAGTTATCTTCAAATAAATTGCATTTTATTTCAAATTGATTCGGGTTTTCATTACATTCACATAAATAAAGCAAATGATTAATGTTTTGTTTAAAACTTTATTGAAATTAAAATTAATGTTTAATTTATTGCTTTTTATTTGCATTTTCGAGTTATTTGTAATGAATTCCTCTTTTGTTTGTCGTTTGCAGAGAATCGCTATTAGTCTTCAGTCGAAGATAAGAATCTTTATTTCCCAACAGAGATAACCAGATATTGTGTGGGGGTTTAGGGGCTGTCCACTTGACTTTAAAATAGTTGGGGAATAATTGACTTGCTAATTTTAAAGATATGATTGTAACCAGGATACTACTTAGTTTACAAAGAGTCTAGTTTAGTGTAACTTGGCAATATTCTTGAGGGTAATCATCAGTTCAGAATAATGTTTGGCCTCCTAGCTCGTTCAAAATGCACATCTCATTCTGTTTTCTATTTCCTTGCTCAATGCTCTTTGCAATATAATCTGAGCAGTGCTTAGATGATTGATAGGCTTTCCTCCAGATTATGAATTCCTTAATCACAAAATTCTGTTCATTCTTTGAGCTAAGAGTACGTGACTAAGACTGGTATGAAAACGACTGTTCCTCAGTGCAGATGTCTCGACAATCACCACCAAAGTTGAGTATATCTTTGCGTCAAATCACAAGCGATTCTCTTAATAGCGAACGAGAATTAAGTCTTTGAAAGACAAACACAAATAAAAAGCGAAACAAAAAAACCAAAGTTGCGCTCAAATGAGTGTAAAACTCAGTTATGAGAGAGTATTAAAACATTAGTTAATAGTTTTCAACTTTAATGTCTGTTTTTCTTCCAAATGTCTTCACTAATGAGAAATGGATGTACTTATGATAGACGCGATGGTAGGAAAGGGCGGGCAGAATAGAGAAATTAGTGGAGAATCGCTATGTATATAGCCTTTAGTCTTTAGAATTCTATACAGAATCTGTATAACATGTTATGTGCTGTGCTCACATTGAGGGCATCACTAACTTTACTAAACTCAGGCAAACATTAGGCGCACAGTCGAGTAAATAGAGAGCACTCACACACGAGTCAATCAAAGCCACCGTTCATTAGATGCTGAGACATAGCATCGGTTCGTAGGACTCCTCACTACAGCTCCGAATAAGTGGAACATAGCTTCTAATGGTGTGACTCATCTAATAGTGAATGCATACAAAAGAGTCCATACAGTCATCAAATATATCAACAGTTAATTAAATTTGTTGTCTAATGTTTTTACTGTTTTGCTTCCAATTAGACACTCAGTAATTGTTGTCAAAGTGTTGTGATTTCCAAAGAGTAGTTCCCTTCAGTCGACCCAATCATTAAATTAATGACTAAATCATAAAACTTTTATATAAAGTGTCGGTTAAAGCGATTTGAAGGCAAACACAAATTCAAACTCATTTGCGATTTAAAAGAGTTTTTAATAAATTCGTCACTTTTTTCGTGCTGTCCTCTTAACACAGGTATGAGTTATTTACATAGATAAAATATTGCTATGTTCAATGGTCAGTCAATAATTGCAAGTATAGGAATATTCCTGAGCAAAAAAACGCACCATGAATAATTCATTTGTCTTAACCGATAATTTGGTTAAACATTAGCTCTTGTAGTTTGAACCCTGAGCTCCATATAATTAATGTTTTTTATCCGAGTGAATGCGTATTGGAACTGATTTTTGTGATTTCCAGTGAATTTGGTTGTCATCTGTTGAGCCCTTAATCTTGTTATCCATTGATGTGTTTGTCCAGAGTATGTGTGCCTACAGTTACTGTCTTTCTGTTGCTAAACAATATACGGAAAACAAATGACATGAAAACTATTAGTTTGAATGTCAAACAACATAAAAGCAATTCTGACCACAAATGAGTAGTTCGACAAAACAATCAATGTATTCAACATCACGTGACTGATAATCCCCATGCAATGGTGCAATTGTTAAGTACTTTTACCCGTAATTATCATTAAATACATCTTTGAAGCCATGGTTTTGCCAAAAGATTGCATTTTCTCCCAAATATTTATGACTTAAAAATCAATGATTTCTGAATTGAAAAATGTTTTTAATGTATTTCAGACCTCTCACAAGAAGTTGTCATCCCTTTACTCAGCTCTCGTAGCTTAGTAATCTTGGCAATATTTCATGCAATCCGAGTGCACTTACAAGACTAGTTTGGTTAGATTTAATGAGGAGCTAAAGATTGAATGCAGTTATTAGTTATGATTTGATGTCAAATATAGTTTGAGCCAAATCTTAATGAGTTATTACGAGTCCTATTAGTATTGGTTTTGTTTATTTGTTTTGATCGCAGTTTCGTTTCACTCATTTATCTCAGAAAACGATATTTTCGGTAAATTTTTGTTATTATTAATGGAAAAGTGAGTTATATTACGACATATTTTGACAGTAATTAAAAGCGCGAACTTTGGAGCAATTCTTGAGATATGAAAACAATTTATCTTTTGATATATTTTTGTAGCGCATAATTGTGTTGACAACTGTAGCCATGAGTGCATTCCTCTGACATTAAGTGACAATTGATTAAACTATTTATCAAATTATTTGGTGCCCGAAGTAGTTTAGTCGAGAAGAGTCGGACCGTAACTGGGAAGGGATCCATTCATCTGATTGAGAATCAAATGCAAACAGCATTTCATTAATTCGTCTCATTTTCTAAAGAGTTTTCATTTCTTAAGTGAAATATTACTTCAAATGTATTGCAGGAGAAAATAAAAACTCGATTTATAGCAAATGGAAAGCGTTTTGACAAAAACGACTCAATTATTTATTGAATATGAGTTCTATTTGTTGTGTGTTTCCTCTATTTTTATCCAAGTTTATTGAATTTGTAGTTCCAGTTATCAATCGATAGGAATAATGTTGGAAACGCCGGTTCTGTTGTGCCGGTAGTGAAGTCCGAATATCTAAACTTTTACAATAAATTTTCAATTTGAATGGAACCGTCATTTTTGAGTAATGATTTCGAGAGCCTATTCTATTTTCTATCATTTCCCAAGTGCTAGTTCCTTTCTAATTGACAAATCGATATTCAAAGGAATTGCCAAGGACCTTGGCCTAAGGTTTATGACTCGTGGGAGTTTCATGTGGGAGCTATGGATGAGTTAATAGAGAGATAGAAAACAAGTCTTTTGAGGAAAACATTATTATTAGATATGTATTCCCTATTCTAACCTAAAAAATAAAAATAACAAATTACATCTTATTTTTCCAAATATTTACTCTTTTTCTATACATTTGTATATTTATTCCTATTTTCCCTCAAAATTCAGTGAATTATAAAATAAGTCTAATAAATATTTGCAAATTTGTTTAATTCAGTGAATTATTCATTGAATAGAATGAATTGAAACCTAATTTATATAATTTCGATAAACTCTCGCATTTAAGTTTGCCATTTCACTCATTGAAAACAAGCTTGGTGACGCACTCAAAGTCTTGTCGTACATCCCAATAGTCTAATAAGTTGTGAGACAATAATCCAATTTGATTGATGACTTTTTCTCCGTCTTGACTCAAATGGTCCCAGGGAATATTTTGTTTCTACCACGATAATATTGTGGTAGATTAGTGACATCCCTACTGTCCTTGGCTATTGATAATCGGTGACCAAACATAAAATTTATTACTAAAAACAAAGTCAAAGACGCGATGAAAATAGTTTAGAATTAAAATAAATTATAGTATACTTTAAAAGCAATTAATCTCTATTTGTATGAAAAGAGTGGAACAGAATGAAAAACAGTGAACAGAATGAAAATTTCTATTCGCAAACACTTTTGAGAATTTAACGCATTTTTGCCATTCAATGGTATATTAAGCTTAGTTTAGTTATCTCTTCGGCGATAAAAATGTAAAATAAATAAATTAATGTTTGTCTCAAACATTGGGAGGAAAGGCATACAAAAAGTATTTGTCAATCAATTCTGATTAGGTTTTTGAGCTCAACTTTTAATGGATTGAATGAATGCTCGGCTGAGAAGACAGAGCAAAGAGAGACGAAGAAAAAGTTGAGCCCAAAATGTGTGTTGACTTTCGAAAGCCTAATAAATATTTTCTTTTGCGTCTCCTCTCTATCCCTCTCCCTATCGTTCCTTCGTTTCTATCTTTATGTGACCGTTATTTAACTGTTTGTTGTGATCGACAAATGTTGTGCTCATTTGAGTGAACACAAGTAAACGCACGACTGGTCATCAGAAACAGTACCACCGGTGCAAACAAAACTAGTCGGCACATACACAGTGACAATAATGACCAGCGCAAGCAAAAACTTCTATAATCCAGTTCAATAACTATATCTAATAGTCTAATAGAGTTTCAGTGGGCACACATCAACTTTATCGACTGTCTGTCCGTTCACTCCTTGCCTTTAATCTTAAGGATTTGATTCTATGCTTCTAAGACTCCGCTCTTAATACGAGTCTAAATATAACTAAAACTATACGTTATATAACTTATATGACTTGATTACAGTCTTTTCTGTTTAGTTATTTAAGTATGAAATGAGAAATCATAGCAAAAGTCGTCTTTCGTTTCAAATGTCAAACTTTCATTGAATATGATTTGATTGACAAGAATTTCATTTGAGAATCAAAAACTGTTTTCATTTCTAACTCACAATTCGAGAGTTTTTTTTTCATTTCGAAGATCTTTTCAATCATTTCAATCAGTTTTTCTTTTCCTTCTTTTCGGTGGATTTCAAGTATTAATCAAATTATTCATGTCTTCCATTATTCGCCCGAATAATCTCTGTTCTGAGCTCTTCTTCAATAAATTTCTATCAATTTTATTGTTTTCATTATTGTTATGATTGGAAAACATTGGCTCCAACTCTGTGTCGCCCTTTTAAATATTCAGTGCAATAAACCCGAAATGGAGTGTCCAGGTGAATATTTTATATTTCAATATACCAGGCAATAAATAAGTTAGGTGATTATGCTCTCAAAGTATTAGTTCAATCAAATATATGTGTTTATCCTTGTTGATTCCAGATTTTGCCTTTAAAAATATCTTTATATTTATCTTGATATTTGAAGAGGGTGTGCCTTCTTGGAGCTGTCGTCAACATCCCTGTTCTCTTGAGTAATGTTAGTATAGAAGAAAATATATAATAAATAATTATTAATCATAACCGTCAGCATAACTAATAAGACTATTCCGTTCATTAGATTTGAGTGTGGAATATGCTGTGCTCAATGGATGTGCTCAATGTATTGTTAAATGTCTTATCGCTCAATACAACTGAATATTTACGAGAATTTCTGAAACATCTTATATTTGATTCTTATTTTACGAAAACATATTTTTCTGATTCGTTTCGTTTTCTTCGGAATCAAATCTAAAAACAAAAATTCCCATAAATTTGTCGGAAATAGTTTTGAACCGATTTTCGTTATTTAATGAAATGTCTGTTCAGTTATGCGAAAGTCAGAGACTAATTAAATTGTAATATATTTTAATTTAAAACTTTTAGGTTTAGTTTAAAAGTTTTAATGTGTTTACCGTCCCTTTTGTTCAAAAAAGTCAATTTCGGGAAAATTATTATTTAATTCAATTAAAGTTTGTGTCGAGTAAACAATTTTTCAGTTTTCGATCGCAAACAAAGCTCTCAAACCATAACCAGTTTTCTAACTTTTATTTCATTTATTTCTAAGAATTTTTCATTTAATTCTTTTGGTTGAATAGTCTTTAGAAAATTCTAGATTCTGACCTTGGTCATTTAAGAATGTCACAAACATTATAAGCTTTGATTGAATTATTATTTTGTTAAACTTGCTAAAAAGTGCTTTCTACAACTATCTTGATAAAAAAAGCTTGCTTAGTCATTTTTAAGCCACTTGGTTATATCTAATGGATTTATGTGAAATGTGCTTGATTGATTTATTTGCCATGACAACAACATGGACAATGTTCAAGATAAAAAACCTAAATTTTTAAAGCAATAAATCAAAACTTTCGACATGGATTGCCACAAAAATTTGACCTAGCATATTTTAACACTTTCCCATGTTATTAATACTTATCTATGGATTTGAAATATTTATTTGATATCTTTGATTGAGTTTTAATCCGATATTAATTCATTCGAAACCGAAATATTTTTATTGATAAACGAAAGGATCGAAAGACATATTAATTCCCATATTATTACTCATTGTTTGCAACTGTTATTCAATTCGTGTGTTGTTTGACATTAAAAATAATATTTGACGGAAAGACTTGAGTTTCGATACAAATGTCTTTAAAGCACTCGAAAAGTGAGTAAACAAATTGATTTTCAATGGATTCACAGGAAGTAAATGAAATGATGCGCTTCTATCAGTATTTATCTGGATGGTCTCATAAATAATCAAGTAGAAAAATAGTATCCAACGAATTTTAAATATTTTAGCATGCTCGATGATTTTATAGTGTGAATATATTATGCATAATTTATCACAGGTATATTTTTTAGGTAGTGCTGGTTGATTAATCTAGATTCTAGAGTCTATAGTCGACTTTAGAATCTAGATTGATTTTTGATAAACTTGTTAAAAATTCAAAGTCACAAATATTATTTCTTTGAGTTTTAAATATTTTACGATATCTTGAATTTGTATCTCAAAATCAGAAATATATTTAACTCAGAATAGAATTACTGAATATTTTAGTCAACGAAACAATTTTTCTTAAATTCAAGGAATGAATGAGACTTTTGGAGCAAATAATGAATTATTCTTTTTTAAAATTTTATTTTTAGTCAACTCTCTCTCTCTCTCTCTCTCTCTCTCTCTCTCTCTCTCTCTCTCTCTCTCTCTCTTCTCCCTTTCCTGATCTTTTAGTTTTTTGGTTCACTCATCTGTTAGTCATTAATCTAAAAATATTTTTAAACTCAGTTTTTCTAAAGAAAAAGAAATTTATTCAAACATTTTTGTATAATTAAGAGTCAAATATATGTTTTAAATCTTTCTTTAATTCATTAATTTTCTGATAATTGATTGTATTTTGTAAAGGCTTAGAAGGGTTCTACAATCAATAATCTTGTACCCTTGTAATACTTTTGTAATAAATAAATTTTACTTGATTATAAAAACGAGACTTTCCTGGTGTAAACCCATTTTTCTAGTCATTAATTAAATTAAACTCTATTTTAAAGTTTTATTTCTTAATAATTAAGACTTTTTATCCAATTATTCGCTGACTTTAAAGAATATTTGTCTCAAAACGAATAAATAAAATAAAATATTAATTTGAATTTTTCCGCTTATCTTACATTCAAAACGAAATCAAACTTTTTATCTCTAAATTTAATTCTCATTCATTTGTTTTGCTTTAAAATAGGTTTCGTTTAAAAGAGTAATTCAACCGAAAAATTGATAAACATTTTTGGTTGCGATTGACTGCAAAGAAAGTAAACTGATTTTAAAGACATATGTTTTGAGAAATGATAAGTCGGTTGCGATAATAAATACGAAATAATATGTGACTGTCGTTAATGTCATGCAGTTATGTACTGATCGCTCAAAACAGACATTTGGGAAGACGTCGTCCAATAATAGGATAACCATTAGTCCATTTGTTCAGCAAAACATTGATTTACAGGAACTGAGCGCTGATAAAACAACCATAATAATTAGGGATACGTCTGCCGACACCGAAACCAAGCTGTGCGTCAGCGATAGTAAGCCCGTCATTCCCTCCGTCTCTATCAGTCCTATTAAAAGCGGTTTCGGAAATGACATAATTAATGGCAAATTGGATGAGTTGTGCGAAAACCAGTCCAATAGTTCGCCGTCGGATACAGCCGTTGACATCGCAGCCAATGATGAGAGCGCCGGTACTCCGACCCTCTACTTCACTCACACCGACGACTGGTCGGACAGTTATAAGGGAATTCTGTTACCGAAGCTGACAAATGACTTCAAGGACGCCCATTTGGAAGCCGCCTACCAGCGTTACTCGCACCGGCAGCGGCAAAAGTCGCTGGTCATACTAAATGTGATAGATGCAATACTAAAGTTGGGTTTACTCATAATTTATGCCATCAGCGATAATTCACCAGGGGATAATAAACTTAAGTACAGAATCTTGTATAACATCCCCTGGTTTGCCATAAACCTGGCGCTCATCGCTCTAATCACGTGTTGGAAACAATTCGCCAACAATTACCTTCATTTAGGCGCAATATTCACCTGGGTCATTTTCAACATTCAAGGTAAGCTTGCATTTGAAGACAATATTAAACAAATCCAATACTTAATAAGCAATTGTTGTGCAAAAAATTAAATAATAACTGATTTATAAATCAAAACTCATATCAATTAGTTTTTTGTTCGGAAACCAATTAGAGATAAGTTAATTAATTCGTTAATTATTAATACCTTATATTTATTGCACGAGTTTTAGCCCAGATTTGGTATTTGGTAGTTATTTGCCAATCAATTCCGAAGAGGTTTTTTCACTGCATTTTCGATGTAATTCTCTGTAATTAAAAGTCTTTAATAATATATTTTAATGAATACTAAAATATTGTATAAATTAAAAAAGTATTTAATTCGTGGAACTCTCCAATGAATTAAAAACAAAAGTTCCGTTCCTTTCAATCCTATACTGAATGCCCGACACTTTCCCTTCAAATAAATTACAAAAGTTTTGTCTAACTTTTTTGTTACCACTTTTCAGCCAACTTTTAATTAGCTATCAATCAACTGTTTTGTTGTAACCGTTTGTTAGTCACAGGGATGTGCAGAGGGAGGCATGACCTAGGGATAGTTAACTTACATAAAGGCCTGTATAAGCCCAGCATTTTAGTAATATATGTCCTGGATGTGTTGAATATTATTCTGTTAAGAATCATTTGTTCGTGAAATTAGAGACTTAAATTTTGATAGATGACAAATTTAATTAAATACCCAGTTGTATGAATAGTTACATAGTGACTTGCTAATTATAATGGTAATTATAAATAGCTTGCTAATAATTAATGAGAACTTTTTCATTCAATTCATTAATAAGTAATATATGACTGAAATTTTTGGGCCCAAATCTGCTCTACTTTTTAATCAATACATTACAGTATTCTTCTATTCTCAGCATATTATTGATTAAAGCAGAGGTGCCTAAGGGTTGTGCAATACATTTAAGTTGCAATAATAAATTATGTAGAAGAGCTGGATAAGATCATGTTTAGCTAATTGGAGTCTCCTTGCTACCTATTTTGGGTGCTCTTGATTTTAATAATAAATAGATTCTGTTTATTATTATTAATAAAATTAGTGAAAACATTGAACGGAATATATTTGTCAATTAAGATAACTATCGTATTGACAGAGAAACTAATGTTTGTTTTGATAAATCCGGAGTCAAATCATCCCTTATAACCGACTCTTTATCTCTTATGAGATGTCTATTAACTGAATTTGAGTATTTTAGCCAACTATAAGAGAATACCCGTCCAATTGATGGCTAACTTTTGCCATTTCGCTAAATTCCAGTTTTATTAGCGATTCCTTCAAATGACTTCTGTTTCTCAATTGGTTTATATAAACATTAAATCTTTTTTATTCGCTAAACTAAAACTAAACTAGGTGAAGAATGGCTGAAACACTTGGTTTAGTCATGTCATGGCTAATATAAACCACTTTAAAATGTTTTCTCTTTTATTTGTAAATACTTTCTTAAACTTTAGTTAAAGCTAAGAAGAGCTACACTGTACTAGGTCAGATAAATGTACTGTATTAGAAAATGCTTTGGTTTATACTTGGCCCTTGTTTACTATGGGCATCATTAACGGTTAAACCATGCTCTGATTAAGAATTATCAAGCTTCTTAGGTCAAATTACAGTTTTAAGCCAGGCTATTCCTGGAAGATATTCCAGGAAAATATTTCATATCCATTAGTCTAATAGAAATTCTTGATTTTTTTCCGAAAAAAAAACTTTTGATTTGAGCTTGTAGTAATTTAAAGCCAGATTAAGCAATCAAAGTTTTAAGCACTTATTACTCTGTTTTGTATTACTTGAAAACATTTCTGAGAATTACATCGATTTGAGGTATTTCTTGGAAAACCTATTTAAAACATTTGAATGAATGAATTCAATCTAAGAATTCGTTATTAGAGATATTGAATGACTTCTTCTAATTCTTTGATCTCTTTCTATGATTTAAATTCTGTTTGAAAGCGACTTTTCATTTCATTGCCTCTCTTCTGGATATCGTTTGCAGGAATTTTCCAATAATGAAAGTACACTGCACTTATTTTTAGACTTCTATGTTGAGAAATCATTTAATGAATTCATTTGTATTCAAAGTGAATATTAAACATTTTGCACCACTTTTTGCCTCCAATTAAAATTCTTAATGAATTTTAGACAAAATATATATCATTTGATTCCTGAGTTATGTTTTGTTACTTTGAATTAAATGAAATCTAAAACTTCTATGAATTAGTGAAATAGAGCGAGGGATTTGGGGACGGCATATAGGGGAGAATAGTCAGTACTGTTTTTGGGATAATCAGGTCTCCCATTGTAAGCTAATTGGATATTTGCAACTAATTTGTATAAATATTTGTTTAAATGTTTGAATTACTAATGCATTAATCGATTCTCACTTTAGGCCAAATCGGGTTCGGAATTGAGCTCAAGGAAGACAGGCTAGAGATAGCTGTGGCCGGCGGTGCGGTCTGGCATATCCTCTTCATAGTGTTTGTTACCTATGCCATGATGCCACTGCCCCTGCGATGGTGTGTCGTGTGCGGCGCAATCAGCTCCATTATCGACCTGATTCTGGAGACGTTCCTCAACAATAGAAATGGATATAACAATACATTCCTACGAATGGTTAGCATAAATACAATACTCTCTCTATTTATGTGAATATTTAATACAATTATATAAATAAAGGAACGGAATATTCTGATCCAATTCGCGAAGAGTCAGTGCTAACATCTAAATGAATAAGAAATGCAATATCTCTCCACTCATTCAATATTATGAGAAGATAGGGAAGAATGAAAAGAGTGATATCAATGTCTTTTTATGGACATTCACTTGTGTTTGGCAGAGATCTCGAGTAAAACAGTTTTCTTTCTTTTTTGACTCTTTCATTCTGAGCTCTAATGGTGTCAGTGTTTTATGAACTCAAACCTATTTCTCCGTCTCTTCTAAGTATTAAATTATTGGGAAAGGATTAAAGCACTGCCTTTGGGCCCTTTAAATGCACAGCCTATCAAACATTATTATTAAACCAATTAAGAAGATTTGATCACTCAATTAATGCGCCTCACAATGCACTTGAGTCGAGGCAACACTGTTTTTTCTCATTATTCTGAGCTGAGGACAACGTTTTTTCAGTAATTCCTATTTTGTTCTTAAATAGAGTTTTTGCTGAGAAACTACTTTTTCATACAATCTTTTTATTGATTTATCGACAAAATATTGAAAGCATTTCATTGATTGAGTTTCTCTTTGAGTAAGGAATTTACAAGATTAATCTAGGACATATTATCTTCTTAAATAAAGGATGACTTAACGACTCAGGACATCACAACATATTCTATTATTAATTAATTAAATCAATTTTTATTAATAAATCTATTCTTTGTATTAATTAATTTTGTTTTTGATGGTAATATTATCTTGTTAAGATATCTGCCAACGCTCTTCTCTATACGTGTATAAACCTGGTCAGCCTCTACACTAAATACCTGACCGATTGTGCACAAAGAAACGCATTTCTGGAAACGAGACGATCGATTGAAACCCGGTATAAAATCGAAAAGGAAAATGGAAAACAGGTCTGACATTAATCACCAAGCTACTTTATTTATTTATTTACTATAAAATACATGCTTTGATTCAAATATTCTGTGCTTTTCTCTCAAATGTATTCTTCTCTCAAATTTAAACAATTTTTGGATTGTTTTAGAAAATTGTTTTTATAAATCATTGATTTTTTAGGAATGATAAAGAGGTTAGAATTTGA